>JAKVIS010000613.1:0-60246 GCA_033119425.1 Bufotes viridis | reverse complement strand
CACATGTTGCATCTTGGTTAATCACAGCCATGCCATTAGTAGGCATGGCTGTGATGGGCTCTTAGGGCAAGAAGTAAAACGCTAGCTGATTGGCTGCTGTGCAGCCCTTCAGAAAGCGGGAAGTAATCGCCGAACATTGAACCCGAACTCGAACTTTTTTAAAAATGTCCGGGTTCGGGTCCGTGTCCCGGACACCCCAAAATTCGGTACGAACCCGAACAATGCTCGAACTGTTCGCTCAACACTATTTAACAGCAGTGTCAAGAACATCCATGCTAAGCAAGGGATAGATAGTGCAGGGAGAGAAATTTGCTGTATTTAATACCCAAAGCTTTTCAAAGAACCCACAATCCTTTTAAGGGCTACTGTGTGTGTTTCAGAGCAGCAAGAGTTTTTTATTTCATAACTATTAGTGACATATACTGTACATCAACCACAGACTGACTCTTTTATAATCTGGGTCACATCTAGTGTCCATAATCTGTGGTGTTCTCTGTAACCAATACTGTTCAACGTCATAAAACACTGTCTGTATTACCAGACAGTATTTGTAATTCCAATAATCTAGTCCTAATATAGCGTCCAAAATCTGTCGTGTTCTACAACCAATACTGTCCTGCCTCAGAAAACACTGTCAGTTTTACAAATTCCAATAATCTGGTCCTAATATAGTGTCCGTAATCTGTGGTGTTCTATAACCAGTACTGTCCTGCCTCAGAAAACACTTTCATTATTACAAATTACAATAATTTGGGCCTAATCTAGTGTTCAAAATCTGTTGGCTTTTCTATCCAATACTGAACTGCATCTAAAAACACTGTCTATATTACAACTTCCATTAATCTGAGCCTAATGTAGTGTCCAAAATCTGTGGGTTTTTGTGTCCGATACTGAACTGCATCTGAAAACAGTGTGGATATTACAATTTCCATTAATCTGGGCCTAGTATAGTGACCAGAATCTGTTGATTTTTGTATCCAATACTGAACTGTATCTGAAAACAGTGTGTATATTACAACTTCCATTAATCTGGGCCTAGTGTAGTATCCAAAATCTGTGGGTTTTCGTATCCAATACTGAACTGCAAACTTAGTGGTTCAGCGGTTTATAAAAACCTATCCCAATTTGGCAGAGCTACTAGTGAAGGTGCGCCTTATGTGTGCCCATTTCCACCAGTCATCCACAGCTTCAGCCTGTCTGTCAACGCTGCAGCAGCGCTTGTGGATTCCAGCTCACCGACTGTTTTGTGAGGTGAGCATGCGGTGGAACTCTACATTCTACATGTTGGCCAGGGTTTGTGAGCAGCAGACGGCAGTTGTGGAATAGTGTTGATCACGAATTTTCGAATTGCGAATTTTAATCGCGAATATCAGCACTTCGAGAATTCGCGAATATTTAGAATATCGCAAAATATATTCGCAATCTTGAATATTCGCTTTATGTGAATTTTTTATATGCAAATTTTCGCATGCAAGAAAATAATGGCATTATTTTCTTGTTTGCGAAAATTCGCATAAAAATTCAAGATAAATATGTCTGCATACAATTAGCTTAAAATGCATAAATTAGCATAAGCTGGTATTTAAAGGTATCTTAAATGCCAGTTTATGCGAATTTTTATGTTAATTATACGAATCTTTATGCTAATTTATGCGAATTTTTTTTGCGAATTTTCGCAAACAAGAAAATAATGGCTGGAGATTACGAATTTGCGAATTTTCGAATATATGGCTAATATTCGCCCAAATATTCGCGAAATATCGCGAATTCGAATATTGCCCCTGCCGCTCATCACTATTGTGGAATACCAGCTGCAACATGGTTGTCGCCTTTTCAGTCAACTGCCACTATTCACAAGCGAGGAGTGGGCTTTGATGTCAGACCTATGTGAGGTTTTAAAAAACTTTGATGAATCCACACAGATGGTTAGTGGCGATAATGCTATTATCAGTGTAACCATCCCACTGTTGTGTCTACTCAAACGATCGCTACTCACAATTAAGGAGGATGCTTTGAATGTGGCAGACAAGGTAATGGGGGAAGAGATGACACAGGGTGATAACCAGACCTCCCCCAGTTCGTCTTCTCAGCGCGAATTGGGCCAAGAAGAGGAAGAGGAGGAGGAGCTGGAGACAGTTCCCATGGATCTTTAATTCCATCTGTTCAGTGTGGATGGGCAGAATAGGAGCAGGATGTGGGTATGGAGAGTCATCCTGAAGTTGACATCGACGTCTTGCCCGTTGGTACTCTGGCACACATGGCTGACTTCGTGTTAGGCTGCCTTTCCCACGACCCTCGCATTATATGCATTTTAGGTAACACAGGTTACTGGGTGTTCACCCTTCTCGACCCCCGCTACAAAGAGAACTTCTCATCTCTGATTCCTGTGGTGGAGAAGACAAGTAAAACCGTGCAATACCAGAAGGAAACATTTTTCATCTGACAATGCCGCCGCCAGAGTCCGTACTTACTTAGGCAACCAAGGAAGGGAGACAAGGGGAACACACAGTAGTTCCAACAGAGGCAGGGCAACACTTTCCAAGGCATGGGCCACTTTCATTACACCCCGCCAGCAATCTCACCCTGAATCCCGGCCTAGTGCTACAAGGAGGGAAAAGTTTTGGAAGATGGTGATGGAATACATTGCAGACCGTGTCAGCATCCTTAATGATCCCTCAGTGCCTTACAACTACTGGGTGTCCAAGCTGGACACGTGGCACGAGCTTGCGCTCTACGCCTTGGAGGTGCTGGCCTGCCCTGCCGCCAGCGTATTGTCTGAGCCTGTATTTAAGGATGCTGGTGGCATTATAACAGATAAACGTATCCGCTTGTCCACTGACAATGCTGACAGGTTGACTCAGATAAAAATGAACAAGCCTGGATTGCCCCTTGACTTCTCCACCAGAGGAAAGCTAATCTAATGAGGAACAAAAACGCAATTTAAATGTGTGCTTTATAATGTATTCAATCCACTAGATTCAGATGCACTCTTTTCACCGCAAAGAAAGGGTATATGTTAGAATTTTGTTTTCTCATTCGCCTCCTCTTCCATGTAGAATATATATGCCCTCACCTCCAATGCTTTATACGGTCTGCTCACCTGTAGGCCATTACTGCAATGTTTTATGGGGTTCGCTCGGCTTCAGGCCCTCGCCTCCAATGTTTTATATGTAGTGTTGAGCGAAAAGTTCGAGAATCGTTCGGGTCCGTACCGAATTTTGGGGTGTCCGTGACACGGACCCGAACCCGGACATTTTCATAAAAGTCCGGGTTCGGGTTCTTAGTTCGTCATGTTTTATGGCGCATTTTGAAAGGCTGCAAAGCAGCCAATCAACATGCATCATACTACTTGCCCTAAGATGCCATCGCAGCCATGCCTACTATTGGCAAGGCTGTGATTGGCCAAGTGCAGCATGTGACTCAGCCTCTTTATAAGCTTGTGCGCACATCGCAACATGCTCACTCCCGCTGTGATTAGACCAGGGATAGATGCAGCTGCTGTGAGGGCGAGATAGGCAGGGATAAAGAAGTGATCTACCTTTCTACACCTGTGCATCAGAACAACTCAGCTGAGCTGTTCACTGAAAGTCACTATTTTGTTTAGACTGGCCATAGCGATTTTTACTGGCACATGTAACTGGGCTGACCAGCGGTGGCCATTTTGGGACTTGTGGTGCGCCAGCACAAGCTGCCACAGAGTCTAAACCAAAGCTCCAAAGAAGTGAAAAATCTACACCTGTGAATCAGAACAACAGCGATTCAGCTGCTCAGTCAAAGTCAATTTTTTTTCTGGCTGGGCAGACCATTTTCTGGCACATGTTACTGGGCTGATAGGCGGCGGCCATTTTGGGACTTGTGGTGCTACAGCAAAAGCTGCCACAACGTCCATTAATCTCATGTAATAGTCGATTTTTTCATAGATATACTACATCAGGGGTTTGGCTGTGCTTGTGTCCAGTGCCACTACAGCCAAGTCCAATACTGTCAGCCAGAAATATTTTTTTTTTTTATGTGCCAGAAATATAAATTAAAAAAAGCTTTCACCGTAATAATAAAATTATTCTGGTGTTAGACCAGAAGAAGCACTCCTGTTGTAATTAATACTGTAAAAAGGCTTAGGCAATATTTCTCCCAGTGTGGGAAATTTATCTAGCAAAACTAGCATTTTTAAAATTCCGGTGTTCTGAAATACCAGCAGTCCTCTTGTAATTAATACCGCAAAAAGGCATTATATCGTCCAGTGTGGGAATTTATGTACACAAACTAGCATTTTAAAAATTCTGGTGTCCAATTAGCAGCACTCTTCTTGTAATTAATACCTGAAAAAGGCATTACATTGTCCAGTGTTATAATTTTGGTGAAAAAAGGGCCAATTTAATCAATCTGGTGTTAGTTAGACCAGAAACAGTAGGCCGCACGTTTTTACTCCTGTAAAAAGGAATTATATCTCCCCGTGTGGGAATCTATGTACCAAAACTAGCATTTTCAAAATTCTGGTGTCCAATTTGCAGCAGTTTTCTTGTAATTAATACCGGAAAAAGGAATTATATCTTCCAGTGTGGGAATTTTGGGGCTAAAAAATAATATATTTTATTGTGGTGCGAGTTGAATCACAACAATGAGGAAACATTCTATTAAGGGACAAGGACGCGGTCGTGGTGGTGTCCGTGGAGCCTCTGTTGCTGGCAGAGGACGTGGCCGTTCGGCCTCAGGCGCACAAAGTAGTGAACCAACTCCCTCAAGTAGCCGGCAGAATTTACAGCGATATTTGGTGGGGCCCAATGTCGTTATGAGGATGGTAAGGCATGAGCAGGTACAGGCATTGTCTTCCGCCCAGTCTTCTGCGGAAAGCGCACAGGTGGCACCTGAAAACCAAGCCCATCAGTCTGTCACATCACCCCCATGCATATGAGGGAAACTGTCTGAGCCTCAAGTTATGCAGCAGTCTCTTATTCTGTTTGAAGACTCTGCTCGCACGGTTTCTCAGGTGCGTCCACCTAGCCCTTCCCCAGCGGTGGAAGACATTCCATGCACTGACGCACAACCACTTATGTATCCAGATGATGAGGACATGGGAATACCACCACAGCAGAATGACCGAGTCTCTGATGATGACGAAACACTGGTGCCCACTGCCGCATCTTATTGCAGTGTGCAGACTGAACAGGAGGAGGTCAGGGAGGAAGACTGGGTGGAAGACGATGCAGAGGACGATGAGGTCCTAGACCCCACATGGACTGAAGGTCGTGCCGCTGACTTAAATAGTTCAGAGGAAGACATTCCGAGAGGAATGTTGCCAACTGCCTAGCAGCAAACAGAGGATGTGCCACCGACACCACCACCACCACCGCCCCCGTCACCTAGCGTCTCCACTATTAAACACAGCAGCGTTCAGCTCTCCATCTCTCAAACCTTTGAGAGGAAGCGCAAATTCCCACATAGTCACCCTCGAGCCCTTGGCCTGAATGCCAGCATTTCTAAACTACTGGCCTTTGAAATGCTGTCATTCCGGCTGGTGGACACAGACAGCTTCAAACAGCTGATGGCCATGGCTGTCCCCCAGTATGTGGTTCCCAGCCGCCACTACTTCTCTAAGACAGCCGTGCCTTCCCTGCACATGCAAGTGTCCGATAAAATCAAGTGTGCACTGCGCAACGCCATTTGTGGCAAGGTCCACCTAACCACAGATACGTGGACCAGCAAGCACGGCCAGGGACGCTATATCTCCCTAACTGCACACTGGGTAAATGTAGTGGCGGCTGGGCCCCAGGCGGAGAGTTCCTTGGCGCACGTCCTTCCGCCGCCAAGGATCACAGGGCATCATTCTTTGCCTCCTGTAGCCTCCTCCTCCTACTCAGCTTCCTCCTCCTCTGCTTCAACCAGCTCATCCAGTCAGCCACACACCATCACCACCAACTTCAGCACAGCCCGGGGTAAACGTCAGCAGGCCATTCTGAAACTCATATGTTTGGGGGACAGGCCCCACACCGCGCAGGAGTTGTGGCGGGGTATTGAACAACAGACCGACCAGTGGTTGCTGCCGGTGGGCCTCAAGCCCGGCCTGGTGGTGTGCTTTAATGGGCGAAATCTCGTCGCAGCTCTGGGACTAGCCGGTTTGACGCACATCCCTTGCCTGGCGCATGTGCTGAATTTGGTGGTGCAAAAGTTCATTCACAACTACCCAGACATGTCAGAGCTGCTGCATAAAGTGCAGGCTGCCTGTGCGCGCTTCCGGCGTTCACATCCTGCCGCTGCTCGCCTGTCAGCGCTACAGCGGAACTTCGGCCTTCCCGCTCACCGCCTAATATGCGACGTGCCCACCCGGTGGAACTCCACCTTGCACATGCTGGAGAGACTGTGCGAGCAGCAGCAGGCCATAGTGGAGTTTCAGCTGCAGCACGCACGGGTCAGTCGCACTGCGGAACAGCACCACTTCACCACCAATGATTGGGCCTCCATGCGAGACCTGTGTGCCCTGTTGCGCTGTTTTGAGTACGCCACCAACATGGCCAGTGGCGATGCCACTGTTATCAGCGTGACAATACCAATTCTATGTCTCCTAGAGAAAACGCTTAGGGCGATGATGGAAGAGGAGGTGGGCCAGGGCCAGGAGGGAGGAGGAGGAGGATGACGTGGTCGTTTTTAGCACTTTCAGGCCAGTCTGTTAGAAGTGGCTCAGAGGGAGGTTTTTTGCAACAGCAGAGCGCAGGTACAAATGTGGCAGCCAGGGACCACTACTGGAGGACGAGGAGGATGAGGAGGAGGTGGAGGAGGATGAGGATGAAGCAGGTTCACAGCGGGTGGCACCCAGCACAGCGCAGGCACATCCCTGGTGCGTGGCTGGGGGATACAGAGGATGATGACGATACGCCTCCCACAGAGGACAGCTTGTCCTTACCTCTGTGGAGCCTGGCACACATGAGCGATTACATGCTGCAGTGCCTGCGCAACGACAGCAGAGTTGCCCACATTTTAACGTGTGCTGACTACTGGGTGGCCACCCTGCTGGATCCACGGTACAAAGACAATGTGCCCACTTTACTTCCTGCACTGGAGCGTGATAGGAAGATGCGCGAGTACAAGCGCACGCTGGTAGACGCGCTCCTGAGAGCATTCCCAACTGTCACAGGGGGAACAGGTGGAAGGCCAAGGCCAAGGCAGAGGAGGAGCTAGAGGTCGCCCACGCAGCAGTGTCACGGCCAGCTCCTCTGAGGGCAGGGGTTAGCATGGCAGAAATGTGGAAAAGTTTTGTCTCCACGCCACAGCTAACTGCCCCACCACCTGATACGGAACGTGTTAGCAGGAGGCAACATTTCACTAACATGGCTGAACAGTACGTCTGCACACAACTCCACGTACTGACGGATGGTTCGGCCCCATTCAACTTCTGGGTTTCCAAATTGTCCACGTGGCCAGAATTAGCATGTTATGCCTTGGAGGTGCTGTCCTGCCCGGCGGCCAGCGTTTTATCTGAACGTGTATTCAGCACGGCAGGGGGCGTCATTACTGACAAACGCAGCCGCCTGTCCGCAGCCAACGTGGACAAGCTGACGTTTATAAAATGAACCAGGCATGGATCCCACAAGACCTGACCCTCCCTTGTGCAGAGTAGTCCTTAATAACTGCCTTAAACCATGTTGTCTTGTACTCCTGGCCACTTCTTCATTGAAAAATCAATTTTTGAAATTAGCTAGGATCTTGGGTGCAACCCAGAGTTGAATGAACCTTCCCTCTGTCTGGGTGCCGGGGCCAAAGTACATGAAAGTGTCCTTCTCCTGTGCTGGGTGATATGAATGTTATACTTTGTGCTGTCTGACATGTCTCCTTTGTGTGTGGGTGCAGGGGGCCAAAGTCACTGAAAGCGGCCTCTCCTGTGGTGGGTGATCGAAATGCCTGATTCTCTGCTGTGGGACCTCTCTCCTTTCTGGGTGCAGGGGTCAAAGAAACAAAAGGTGGCCTACTCCTGTGGTGGTTGACATGATGCCTGATTCTCTGCTGTGGGACCTCTCTCCTCCTGTCTGGGTGCAGGGGTCAAAGTCTCTAAAAGTGCCCTTCTCCTGTGGTGGTTGATGTAAAACTGATGCTTGTGCTATCTGACCTGTCTCCTCTGTGCGGGTGCTAAGGCCTAAGTCACTGAAAGCGGCCTTCTCCTGTGCTGGCTGATATAAATGCCTGAATCTCTGCTGTGGGACCTCTCTCCTCCGTGTCGCTGCAGGGGTCAAAGTCTCTAAAAGTGCCCTTCTCTTGTGCTGGGTGATGTAAAACTGATGCTTGTACCATCTGACATGGGTGCAGGGGTCAAATTAACTAAATGGTGGCCTACTCCTGTGGTGGGTGATATGATGCCTGAATATGTGCTGTGGGACCTCTCTCCTCTTTCTGGGTGCAGTGGTCAAAGTAACTAAAAGTGGCCTTCTCCTGTGCTGGATGGTATTAATGTAATGCTTGTACTATCTGACATGTCTCCTCTGTCTGGGTGCTAAGGCCTAAGTCACTGAAAGTGGCCTTCTCCTGTGGTGGTTGATATGATGCCAGATTCTCTGCTGTGGGACCTCTCTCCTTTGTCTGGATGCTGGGGTCGAAATAATAGTAAGCGACCTTCTCCATTGGTGGGTGATTTGAAGCCTGATTCTGTGCTATGGGACCTAACTCCAATTAATATTGGTTAATTTTTATTTATTTTATTTTAAGTCATCATTTCCCTGTCTACATTTGTTTGCAGGGGATTTACCTACATTTTGCTGCCTTTTGCAGCCCTCTAGCCCTTTCCGGGAGTCTTTTACAGCCTTTTTAGTGCCCAAAAGTTTGGGTCCCCATTGACTTCTATGGGGTTCGGGTTCGGGATGAAGTTCGGGTTGAGTTCGGATCACGAACCCGGACATTTTACGAAAGTTCGGCCGAACCTCTCGAACCCGAACTTCCAGGTGTTCGCTCAACTCTATTTATATGGTCTTCTCACCTATAGGCCATCCCTGTAATGTTTTATGGGGTTCACTCGGCTTCACGCCCTCACCTCTAATGTTTTATACGGTCTGCTCACTTGTACGCCATCCCTGCAATATTTTATGGGGTTTGCTCGGCTTCAGGCCCTCACCTCTAATGTTTTATACAGTCTGCTCACCTGTAAGAAATCTCTGCAATGTTTTATGGGGTTCGCTCGGCTTCAGGCCCTCACCTCCAATGTTTTATACAGTCTGCTCACCTTTAGGCCATCACTGCAATGATTTATGGGGTTCGCTCGGCTTCAGACCCTCACCTCTAATGTTCTATACGGTCTGCTCACCTGTAGGCCATCACTGCACGGTTTTATGGGGTTCGGTCACCTTCATGCCCTCACTACAATTTTATTTATAGGGTCCACTCACCTTCAGGCCCTCAACTATAATGTTTTAGAGGGTAACCAGCAGGCCCTTGCTCCAATTGTTTTTAAAGGGGCACCAGCAGGCCACCAATCATAATTTTTCAAGGGTGTGTATGATGCCCTCTTTTATGTGTAATAAAGAGTGTATTGGAGTGCCGGTTCCTTAATAATAATTTAATAATAATTTTTGCAAGCCCTTTCACTTAGTGCATAGGCTTTATGAGTGTAGCAGTGTACCTGAACAATTGAAGCACCATGTTAATGAGGCCCTCCTTTATGTGATATACAGGATGTATCAGAGTGCTTCTTCCTTGTAATTTTTGCCAGCATTTGCACTGTATATACAATTAAATATACAGGAAAGAATGTTTCCTAACAATTTTACCTATTTGGGGCGGGATTTTGTCGCTATGTAAAAGGGACAGACAACTGGGACAATATGAAGTAATACAATACAATAATTCTAGTCCGTTAACTTCGTTGGTACTCTCAGTGTGTCTCCAAAGTGAAGTGGGTTCAATTCACACAAGGCATTAATCGATTGACGAGACCGCACATCTTTCAATTCTCTTGAACACAGGTATAACCACACCTCCACCACAAAGAGAGGTCAGATCTCACAGACGTCCTCTATTTAAAACATCCTGTGGGACATCAGAAATTCGTCAATAGAGAAGCACAGTTATTTATATCTCATCTTATATTTGCGCTAATATACTCACAAGCGCACACAGATTGCAGGCCCATCAGTTGAGTTGGAGTCTCCTTTTATCTTGAATCAACCAACTTATATACCCTTATGTTGCTTGGTATTTAAAGTTGCTTCCATAGTGAAATACCGTCAGTCACCGTATAAAAAAGGGTTTTATTGCACTCACAAACGTCCTTTAAAAACAGGCATATAGACATAAATCCCGCGTCCTCAAACAGCCCGACCCGGTTTTCGCTCCTCCTAATCTTTCAAACATGCTTGTAAATCAAACTCAACTTTTAAACCCCCTGGTTGAAAACTGCTCATTTCATAAATCTACCTAACCTCACACTTATCTATTTTAGCAATGGGATCTCCTCCTCTCCAGTTTCCCTTCACTTGCTCAACTCCAGCAAACTTTAACCCCTTCGGGTTCTTCTTATGTGCATTTTTAAAATGTAAGGAAAATCCATGGGTTTCAAGCACCTTCTTTATATTTCTAATGTGCTCTTGCAACCGAATTTTAATCTTCCTCGTAGTGCGACCTCTATACTGGAGGCCACATGGGCACTCCAGCATATAGACCACTCCACTCCTTTTCCATGAAATGTCTCCTTTTATCTTTAAATGTTTATTTATCCTATTAGGATACATTGTGGCTGTTTTTTGTATTCTCTCTTTTGTATCTCTATTCTTACATGCCGCACTACGGAACTGATCTTTTTTCTTTTTCTCCTTTTTTTCAGAGATCGCATTATGCACTAAATGGTTGTGGATGTTGGACTCCTCTTTAAAAATAACTTTTGGACAGTCTGGGAGTTCTTTTCCAAGTACTGGATCATTTTTAAGGGTAGTCTAATTTTTCTTAATTAAATTTTTTATCAATCCAGAGTGCACTGTATGCTGTGTCATAAACGCAAATCGAAAATCCATAGTCTTTTTATTACTGTCACTTTTACTCCCCTCCCCCTTCTTCACTGTCTCCTCTAAATCCCTTCTACATTTTACCAACTTCACTTTTAAATATCCTTTTTCCACAAACCTATCCCCTATTATCTTGCTTTCTTCCTTAAAAACCGCAGTATCTTAACAATTTCGAGGAATTCTCCCGATCTGTCCCTTTGGGATATTAGATAACCACAGAGCATAGTGGCAACTGCTGGTGTCAATATAACCATTGACATCAGTCGGTTTAAAATAGGTTTTAGTTTTCAATAAGTCACCTTCCAAATATATAGTTAGATCGAGAAAATTCACAGAAATATTACTGACACTACTGGTAAACCTCAGATTCCACATATTATTTAGACCCTCTATGAGTATTTCCATGCCTTCCCGCTCTCCTTCCCAAATCAGAATACAGTCATCGATATAACGTTTCCAGGTGACTATTTTCCCCAATCCCTGCATTTCTCCTACTATGGAGGTAATGAACTCCTTCTCCCAAGCTAAACTAAAAATATTCGCGGTCCCATATTTCTGAAGATAAAACCCATCCTTGAACCAAAAATAATTATGTTCTAAACAAGATCTAACACAATCCAATATAAACTCTGCCTGGGTCTGACTCATCTCACTGTCATTACTAGAGATGAGCGAACTTTAAAAAAAGGTTTGGCGTTCGGGTTGTGGTAACTCGCGCATCCCGTTATGGATTCCACTATCGCGGCATATGGAATCCATAAGGGGCGGCTTCCACCAACCCAAACTGTTGAACAGCCGAAGGACCTGGGGTGACGTCACCGTCATGTGATCAGTGCAGGGGGTGTGGCTCAGCACTGGATTTGATCCCGTGCTGAGCCACGCCCCCTGCACTGATCACATGACGGCGACGTCACCCCAGGTCCTTCGGCTGTTCAACAGTTCGGGTTGGTGGAAGACGCCCCTTATGGATTCCATATGCCGCGATAGTGGAATCCATAACGGGATGCGTGAGTTACCACAACCCGAACGCCGAACTTTTTTTTAAAGTTCGCTCATCTTTAGTCATTACTAAGCTCTTCTTTAATGGCGTTAAGTCCATATTCTTTTGGTATAATGGTATATAGTGATACGACATCCACCGTTGCCAACCACGTATTGGCTTGGCATCGTCCATGTTTTTTCACTACCTCAATGACACTATTAGTATCCCTGAGATAAGAGGGGGCTTTAACTACATATTTCTGTAAGAAATAATCTATATATTTGGTCACCCTACTTGTTAGGGAATTTACACCTGAAACAATAGGTCTTCCTGGGGGGTTTATCGGATCCTTATGAATTTTCGGAAGTAAATAAATCACCGGTGTAACCCGTGCTTTAATCCATAAATAATTGTACTCTTTTTTTATCTTTAATATTTTCCTTATAGCCACTTTCTAACAATTTCTGTATTTCGTTCTTATAATCTTCTAGGGGATTTTTTTAAAATAAAAAATATGTCTCCTCATCCTTCAATTGTCTAAGCGACTCCCCCTCATATTTTTCTACATCTAAGACTACTATCCCCCCTCCCTCCTTTATCGGCAGGCTTTATCACTATTTTGTGATTATTTTAAAGACCCCTTAAAAATCCAAAAATAAAGAAAATGAGTCCATCAAAGTGTTTAAAAGAGGAGTATTGAATCGAATAGAGGAAATATCCACAAAATCAAAAATATATATTTTAACGTAAGAAGAAAAGGAAGCTTCTTCTTACGTTAAAATATATATTTTTGATTTTGTGGATATTTCCTCTATTTGATTCAATACTCCTCTTTTAAACACTTTGATGGACTCGTTTTCTTTATTATTGGATTTAAAATTGGACTTTTCCTTCAAATTCGTGTGTATTATGTCACCTGCTGGCTATTTTTCAGAACCCCTGATTGGTTATCAATAAAATATTTCGCCAAATTTAATTTCCTGATGTATCTATGCACATCCACAAATGCCTTAAACTTATATAACCCTTTCGTGGGTGCAAAATTGAGTCCCTTTTCCCAGCACTTTTGTGTCTTGTTCTTACAGAACATGACTACTAATGTCATATATCCCTAATCCACTCTCTTGCTTTTTTTTCGAATGGGGCTCTATGTTTTTTGCCCCCTCTTTTTTCTCTAGGAGGCCTCTCTTTTGGGGTGTCATACCCTGTGGTATTTCATTTTTTTTTTTTTTGTCAGCTGTACTAGATCCCCCAGCTTTTCTCTTTGAATACCTTTTGTCATCTGATGTGGAAAATTTTGCTCAATTGTTTATCCTTCCTTCCTTATTTCTATATTCATATCTCCTCTAACACTTGTACTTTGTTGGCTATATTCATCTCTCCCCCTACTCTGGTAATTATTTCCCCTATAAGTCCTATGGTAGTAATTACTCCCTTGCTGATAATATTGCTGTTGGTATGGTGGTCTGAATGATTCATGCTGATAAAAATGATTATTTTGCCTATAATATCCTCCCCCTCTAGTGTTAAATCTATACCCTGTTTGAATATCATTTTGATACGGTCTTCTCCACATTTTATATGTAGGACCCTCATAACCTCTGTTGTATCGGTTCCACTAAAGTTATTCACCCTCTCATTCATCTGCTCTGTGTTTTTCTGATTGCTGACTTTTTCTCTTTATACTTTTTTACCTGTATTCTGGTATTCCCTTTCTTTTACATCACTCTACTTCTCTTCATTTCTACTTTTCCATTTATAGACTTTCATATATTCCTCACACAATTTTTTCTGTTTTTTATTTTCACCTCCTTTTTCTACTGCTACTAGATTTTTTTGGCACTTACTACTCATTTCTATATATTCCCTTTGGTGCTTAAATGGTTTTAGTGATTCTTGTAGTCTTTCTATATTTTCGCTAATCTTTTATTGTTTTTTCTTTCTAATTTGTATAATGAAATCCACTGTCCTCAGGCTGCAGTTATTCATACGTTTTTCCCATTCTATCTGATCTTCTAATTCTTCCAAATTTAAAAGTAACTGCCATCTTAAACCTTCCGGGATTATATCTTCGGAAAAACTTTTCTCCAAAAGAGAAGTTGGTAAAATGCAGAAGGGATATAGAGGAGACAGTGAAGAAGGGGGAGGGGAGTAAAAGTGACAGTAATAAAAAGACTATGGATTTTCGATTTGCGTTTATGACACAGCATACAGTGCACTCTGGATTGATAAAAATTTAATTAAGAAAAATTAGACTACCCTCAAAAATGATCCAGTACTTGGAAAAGAACTCCCAGACTGTCCAAAAATTATTTTTAAAGAGGAGTCCAACATCCACAACCATTTAGTGCATAATGCGATCTCTGAAAAAAAGGAGAAAAAGAAAAAAGATCAGTTCCGTAGTGCGGCATGTAAGAATAGAGATACAAAAGAGAGAATACAAAAAACAGCCACAATGTATCCTAATAGGAGAAATAAACATTTAAAGATAAAAGGAGACATTTCGTGGAAAAGGAGTAGAGTGGTCTATATGCTGGAGTGCCCATGTGGCCTCCAGTATAGAGGTCGCACTACGAGGAAGCTTAAAATTCGGTTGCAAGAGCACATTAGAAATATAAAGAAGGTGCTTGAAACCCATGGATTTTCCTTACATTTTAAAAATGCACATAAGAAGAACCCGAAGGGGTTAAAGTTTGCTGGAGTTGAGCAAGTGAAGGGAAACTGGAGAGGAGGAGATCCCATTGCTAAAATAGATAAGTGTGAGGTTAGGTAGATTTATGAAATGAGCAGTTTTCAACCAGGGGGTTTAAAAGTTGAGTTTGATTTACAAGCATGTTTGAAAGATTAGGAGGAGCGAAAACCGGGTCGGGCTGTTTGAGGGCGTGGGATTTATGTCTATATGCCTGTTTTTAAAGGACGTTTGTGAGTGCAATAAAACCCTTTTTATACGGTGACTGACGGTATTTCACTATGGAAGCTAACTTTAAATACCAAGCAACATAAGGGTATATAAAGTTGGTTGATTCAAGATAAAAGGAGACTCCAACTCAACTGATGGGCCTGCAATCTGTGTGCGCTTGTGAGTATATTAGCGCAAATATAAGATGAGATATAAATAACTGTGCTTCTCTATTGACGAATTTCTGATGTCCCACAGGATGTTTTAAATAGAGGACGTCTGTGAGATCTGACCTCTCTTTGTGGTGGAGGTGTGGTTATACCTGTGTTCAAGAGAATTGAAAGATGTGCGGTCTCGTCAATCGATTAATGCCTTGTGTGAATTGAACCCACTTCACTTTGGAGACACACTGAGAGTACCAACGAAGTTGGACTTTATAGACTTTCTTATATTCCTCACACAATTTTTTCTGTTTTTTATTTTCACCTCCTTTTTCTACTGCTACTAGATTTTTTTGGCACTTACTACTCATTTCTATATATTCCCTTTGGTGCTTAAATGGTTTTAGTGATTCTTGTAGTCTTTCTATATTTTCGCTAATCTTTTATTGTTTTTTCTTTCTAATTTGTATAATGAAATCCACTGTCCTCAGGCTGCAGTTATTCATACGTTTTTCCCATTCTATCTGATCTTCTAATTCTTCCAAATTTAAAAGTAACTGCCATCTTAAACCTTCCGGGATTATATCTTCGGAAAAACTTTTCTCCAAAAGAGAAGTTGGTAAAATGCAGAAGGGATATAGAGGAGACAGTGAAGAAGGGGGAGGGGAGTAAAAGTGACAGTAATAAAAAGACTATGGATTTTCGATTTGCGTTTATGACACAGCATACAGTGCACTCTGGATTGATAAAAAATTAAATTAAGAAAAATTAGACTACCCTCAAAAATGATCCAGTACTTGGAAAAGAACTCCCAGACTGACCAAAAATTATTTTTAAAAAGGCACCCAACATCCGCAGCCATTTAGTACATAGTGCGATCTCTGAAAAAATGGAGAAAAATAAAAAAGTTCAGTTCACATGTTAAGGTTTTTGCACGGCGCTTGTGTGCGCTTGTAAGTATATTAGCGCGAATATAATCTGAGATATAAATAACCGTGCTTCACTAATGGCAAATTTCTGATGTCCCACAGGATGTTTTAAATAGAGGACGTCTGTGAGATCTGACCTCTCTTTGTGGTGGAGGTGTGGTTCTACCTGTGTTCGGGAGAATTGACAGACACGCGGTCTCATCAATAGATTAACTGGGACAATATGGTTCCCAGCAGCGACATTGGAGTCCAAGATGCACCCAGACATGGTCCCTATGCTGTTCCAGATCCATTTCATTGGTGTTTCTGTTGCTTTCTGACCTTTTCCAATGGACCAGGCACCCTCCCCTTTTCCGAGCAGGGGGTGCCTGGTTGTCTCCTATTGACTTCCATTATACTTGGGTGTTCGGCCGAGCGCATGAATATCGCTCTGTGTTCGGACCGAGTACCCGAACACCCGAACACTTTGGTGCTCGCTCATCACTAGTGCCATAATCTTTTCGAGCCTGAGCAGTTACTTGGAAAATGTACTATCTTTTTTTATTCAAATCTTACACCCTATCTTATGCATAGCAAAATAATTATATATCCTACTGTGAAAGAAATTTGAGATAAAATCAATTATGCTTGTGTTATACGCATGTATGCTTCCCTGTGTTGTAAAACAACTGTGTTAAATAGTATGAAAGCAAAGATCATTAAAATGTGAAAGACCATACATTTCTTCTTGACACAATTACCTGCTGTTCAAAACTCATTGCTTGTGAGCATTCTTCTCTGTAGTTTAAAACTCTTTAACAGTTACATACAACTAAATGCATAAATTGTAAAGCATAATAAAATTAAATTGAAAATGTATATGCAAGATAAAATGTTAAAGAGGCTCTGTCATCAGGATCAAACCTATTAAACCAGACATACTGGCTGGTAGGGCTCATCATGCTGATTAAAACTATACCTTTCTTTCGTCTGTATGTTAAATGGCTGCAGACATATCAGCATTTGTATTCATATGCAAATGAGCAATTTGAGCACTTATAGGTGGGGCTGAATATGCTGAGGACTGGCTTGTAACATCCCCTGTGCTATGCACCGCCCTCCCTTGATTGACAGGGCTAGCCATCAGACTGAGAGCAGAGCTGTGTCCAGGCTTATACATATCTAGTGTATAGATGTGTATTATACACACCCTGTACTATAGTTTCACCACACTGAGATCTTCTCAGAAAGCTGATATACATATTATCGCTGTATTCACAGACACAATAGTAACATAGTAACATATTAACATACACTGCCTGTCCAAAAATAAAGTCGCCACCTGGATTTAACTAAGCAAATAGGTATGATCCCTCTATTGGATAATTACTGCATGGGTGATTATCTTTCAGCTGGCAACAAGTTATGTAACCCCAACTCGTGCAATGAGTTGCTTCTCATTTCTTAAACAACTATTTTGAAAGACACATTTGTGGTCATGGAAAAGTTGTTAGTCGCCTGTTTAAGAAGGGTCAAATCATTGGCATGCATCAAGCAGACCAAAAAAATTGAAATACAGCATCTCCATTATATCTAAATTATATTACCAGCATAAAGGTACAATACAATACAATACATATGTATATATGAGATACACCATAAAAATAGCAGCAATGGATGCACCTAGACAGAGAAACAAACACAAGAAAAAGCTGCAGGACCAGCTAGCAGAGGGTAAAGGCTATAAGAATGGTCACAACACCATCTCAAGCTAATAAGTGTAAAGCCCCTGCCCTGTCAACATGGTCCAATAAAAGTCAATAGTACTGCAAGAGAGAAAGGCGTAGACAGAACTGAATAATAATACCCAATACTGCGTGCCGATCCTTCAGCCATCTCCTCCCAACGCCGTTTCACCAATAACTGGCTTCTTCTGGGATGATGGGGACCCATCGTATTCGAGGAAGAAATGTGTCCGGGAAAAAAATCTTGATTAATCGTGATCGGCAATCATCTAAAAGTTTGGTGAAATCAAATCGAAGGAAAAGAACAGTAGAACTCAGGGCTATGTTTAATAGTGAAAGTAAGAGCATTTCCACACGCACATTGCCAAGGGAACTTAGGGGATTGGGACTGAACAGCTGTGTAGCCATAAGAAAACCACTAATCAGTGAGGCAAACCAGAAAAAAAGACTTCAATTTGCTAGGTAGCATAAAGATTGGACTCCGGAGCAATAGAAGAAGGTCATGTGGTCTGATGAGCCTAGATTTACCCTGTTCCAGAGAGATGGGCGCATCAGGGTAAGAAGAGAGGCAGATGAAGTGTTGCGCCCATCATGCCTTGTGCCTACTGTACAAGCCTGTGGGGGCGGTGCTATGATCTGGGGTTGCTGCAGTTGGTCAGGTCTAGGTTCAGCAACAGTATGTGCTCCAAGAATGAGGTCAGCTGACTACCTGAACATACTGAATGACCAGGTTATTCCATCAATGGATTTTTTCTTCCCCGATGGCACAGCCATATTCCAAGATGACAATGCCGGGATTCATCGGGCTCAAATTGTGAAAGAGTGGTTCAGGGAGCATGAGACATCATTTTTTACACATGGATTGGCCACCACAGAGTCCAGACCTTAACCCCATTGAGAATCTTTGGGATGTGCTGGAGAAGGCTTTGCGCAGTGGTCAGATTCTACCATCATCAAGATCCCCAAGATCTTGGAAAAATTATTGCAACACTGGATGGAAATAAATCTTGTGACATTTCAGAAGCTTATCAAAACAATGTCACAGCGAATGTGTGCCGTAATCAAAGCTAAAGGCAGTCCAACGAAATATTAGAGTGTGTGACCTTTTTTATTTTTTTGGTGGCGACTTTTTTTTTGGACAATGTAGTTTATAAGGCCGAAAAAAATACATCTGTCCATCCAGTCCGGCCTGTCATCCTGTAAGTGGATCAAGAGGAAGGCAAAAAACTGCGAGGAAGCCAATTTTCTCCACTTAAGGGGAAAAAAATTCCTTCCCAACTCCAATCAGGCAATCAGAATAACTCCCTGGATCAATGACCCCTCTCTAGTAGTTATAGCCTATAAAACTATTACACTCCAGAAATACATCCAGGCCCCTCGAACTATTTTAGTGAACTCACTATCACCACCTCCTCAGTCAGAGAGTTCCATAGTCTCACTGCTCTTACCGTAAAGAATCCTCTTCTATGTTTGTGTACAAACCTTCTTTCACCCAGACACAGAGGATGTCCCCTTGTCACAGTCACAGTCCTGGGGATAAATAGATAATGGGAGAGTTCTCTGTACTAACCCCTGATATATTTATATATATTTATTAGATCTCCCCTCAATCGTCTTTTTTCTAAAGTAAATATCCCTAATTTTAATAATCTTTTAGGGTACTGCAGTCCCCCCCCATTCCAGTTATTACTTTAGTTGCTCTCCTCTGAACCCTCTTCAGCTCTGCTATGTCTGCCTTGTTCACAGGAGCCCAGAACTGTACACAGTACTCCCTGTGTGGTCGGACTAGTGATTTGTAAAGTGGTAGGGCTATGTTCTCATCAAGGGCATCTATGCCCCTTTTGATGCAACCCATTATATTATTGGCCTTGGCAGCAGCCGCCTGACACTGGTTTCTATAGCTGAGTTCTCTGTTGACTAAAATTCCTAGGTCCTTTTCCATGTCAGTGTTACCCAGTATTTTACCATTTAGGGCCCATTCACACGACCGTATGAACGGATCCGCATCCATTCCACAATTTTGCAGAACGTCGGCGGATCCATTCATTTCTATGGGCTCTCAAAAGATGCGGGCAATACGCGGTGTGCTGTCCGCATTCATAATTCCGTACCGCGGCTCTGGAAAAATAAACTCCCTTGTACTATAGTTTTCTGTAAAAAAACTTTACGTGGACTCATACAAGTCTATGGATCCGCAAAAATACGGATTTCAACGGAAATGTTTCCGTATATAATCCGCACTTTTGCGGATCAATGTCCGCATTTTTATTGACCCTGCCTAAAAATAAAAATTGATACATTATCCAGACAGGTCTGTCTGGACTGATCAGAGAGAAAAAATCTGTCATTGGATTACCAGTGCATATAGTTCCATGAGATGGCTTTCTCTGTAGAGAAATTGTTAATCCTGGTAAAGGAGCAGGTGGATTTATGGGACACTGGGTCCGAATTTTACCATGACCGTCTCCGCAAGGACAGATCGTGGTGTGAAATTGGGGAAATTCTGCTGCCAGACGATTGGGTCAAAGGAGACACCAAAGGTCATAAGAAGATTGGTAAGTAAAAGTAAAATGTACTATATATATATATATATAAAATTATATTTTAATAAATTGGATTAAGAGTATCTAGCATGTGCAGCATGTTCTGAGGAGTTTGCAAACTTCTCAGAGCATTCTGCACATATATTTTAAGTGCATGAGCAAGATGTCAGTGTAGTCTGGTAAAGGGGAGCACCCAGAAATTTTGTTTAGGGGGGTCTGAAAAGAAAAATAGTGTGGGGTGCAAATAAACTGGCCCTGCCCATTTTTCTAAGCCCATCCTACATATAATAGGCCACTCCCAACAAACACTGTACAGCTGAAATTATATTGATGAGGATGAAGGTAGTCTCACCCTCATCCTACATAGACTCACTGTACCCAAAACTCCACCATACAAGGCCCCAACATAAAGCTCCTGTACTCACACTGCCCCCCACATAGCTCCGTGGCAGAAGCTGTTGCAGTTTCACTTCCTCCATCCAAGTTCTGAAGGCACCAAAACTGGAGTGTAGGAGGTGCTGCGCGATATTAAAGGTGTGTAGGTCCGGGTGGAGGAGCCCGGCTCTACACTTCATACAGAGGGAAGGGCCTGTCCTAGCTGCACTGCCTGCTTCACATAATACAATAGGCAGGCTACAGCCAGGAAGCTCCTCCACTTTCCTCCCTCCCCAGATCCTACTCAAGGCCTGTGGTTCCCCCACCATCCACCACCCGCCTGTGGCCTGCCACCCCCTTGGCTGTCTTCACCCACCTCTGAATCCTCCTTCTGCAAATGGCAGGGGGAGGATCCGGAGGGTCTCCTCTCCTACATCGCGCCACATACCTCCTACATCCAGTGATGTCACCTTTGATGTAGACGTTCTCTTTTCTCATTTTCTCCATCCAGACCGCCATTATGATTTTTCACCCATCTCGCTTCTCTGCCGAGATTGACAAACAGACATTAGTTTCCCACTTTTCCATCATCTTCACATCTTTTGAACAACCCATCCTGCCATCCCCAATACTGTGCCCGCTGTGCTCCCCAATACTATACTGCAGAAACTGTCCCCTGAAAAATACCTGTACCACACAGATAGTGCCTCCTTCTACACTTATTGGCACACAGTGCTCTAAAAAAAAGTACTGTAACAGTGCTCCCCAAATTCCCACCAATAGAAGTACTTCTCTGCCTGAGCACACTTAGTAATAATGCCCCCATAGTGCCCATACTAGTGTGATCATGTTCCCCATAGCCCCCCACGTGTAGTAAAGCTTACCATAATGCCCCCTAGTAGTAATAATTCTCCTTATAATATGACAGTACAAGAAATACCCCTGCTTAGTGCCCACAGTTGAGCTAATGTCCCCATAATTTATGCCAGTATAAAATACCTCTATATGTGCCCCAGTAAATGCCCCCGTAGTGCTCCTCTCCCCCTTCCCCATAGTGCCCCAATAATTTGCCAGTATAAAATACCCCATCTTAGTGCCCCCAGCACATGCCTACATGGTGCTTCTCTCCCCCTTCCCCATAGTACCCCCCAAAATATGCCAGTAAAAAGTTGCCCTTCGTAGTGCCCCCAGCAGATGCACCTATAGTGCTCCTCTCCCCCATAATGTGCCAGTAAAAAATGGCCCTTCTTAGTGCCCTTCATAATGTGCCAGTAAAAAATCCCCCTTCATAGTGCCACCAGATGCCCCCATAGTGCTCTTCTCCCCCATAATGCCCCCATAATGTGCCAGTTAAAAATGCCCCTTCTTAGTGCCACCAGATGCCCCATAGTGATGCTCTGCCCTATAGTGCCTCCTATTTACCAGTAAAAAATACACAAATAATTCCGCTACAGTGCCACCAGATGCCCCATAGTGCTCCTCCAAAATAAGGCAGTAAAACATGTCCCCAGATTCCTCCATAGTCCTCCCCCAAAATGGGCAACAAATAAATGCTCCCATAATCTCCACTCCCCCATGGTGCCCCTAAATAATGCCCCTATAGTGTCACCAGATGCCACATAGTGCCCCCCCCCCAAAAAAAAAAATGGGGCAGTAAAAAAAATCCACCAGATTCCCCCATAGTATGCCCCCAAAATGGGCTAGAAATAAATGCTCCCAGATGCCCCCATAGTGCCCCCTACCAAAAATGGGCCAGTGAAAAATGCCCCCATAGTGCCCCCACAAAACAAAATGCCACCAGGTGCCCCCTAAAATGTGCCATCTATAAAAATAAATAAAAAATACTAATACTTACCTTCATGAGGTTAGCAGCAGACCTCTTCCGGCCGCGCTGTGTGCTGCCCGGCTCAGGCGGCGCAATGATAATGACGTCATTGTGCCACCTGAGCCGGCCTCTGATAGGCTATCAGAAGAACAGGGAAGGGAGACGCCTCTCCCTCCCCAGCCGCAGCACATTGATCTGTATCGCTGTCCTGAGGGCGGCAATACAGATGAATATGGAGATGAATGCTTCACAATGGAAGCGCTCATCTCCTACTGCCTTCCCACGCTCCCCCCCAATTAGAACCAAGGCTTCGCCGTGTGGTCATCGGTGTGGCCCTGGTGGATTATAAAAAATGAATGGTCCTAGAAAACCACCCCTAAAACCACCCTTATCGGTGCGCCACTGATCTGGTATACATGTATGTAGTATCTAGCCTGTGCAGCATGTTCTGAGGAGTTTGCAAACTTAACTTCTCCGAGCATTCTGCACTTATATTTTAAGTGCACGAGCAAGATGTCAGTGTAGTCTGGTATTCATATATGTAGTGTCTAGCATGTGCAGCATGTTCTGAGGAGTTTGCAAACTTCTCAGAGCATGCTGCACATAGATTTTAAGTGCATGAGCAAGATGTCAGTGTAGTCTGGCATACATTTACCCGTATTTTTCGCCCTATAAGACGCACCGGCCTATAAGACGCACCTGGGTTTTTGAGGAGAAAAATAAGAAAAAAAATATTTTTAACCAAAAGGTGTGCTTTTGAAGTAATGGTGGTCTGTGCATGACAGTATTATGGGGGGGATCTGTGGATGGCACTGTTATGTGGGGGAGATGTGGATGGCACTGTTATGGGGGGATCTGTGGATGACACTGTGATGAGGGGATCTGTGGATAGCACTGTGATGAGGGGCATTTATGAATGACACTGTAATGGATTGGATCTGTGGATGACACATATATAGCATCTTATGCTATATGTGTCATCCACAGATCATCCAACTACAGTGTCATTCATAAATGCCCCCATCAAAGTGCTATCCACAGATCTGGCCCATAGTGACTGCTTAGGGGCGGAGCCTGGCAACATATGGTGGGCGGCCCGCCGCTAACAGCTTGACTGCTTTCATAACATTTATAATCTTTAATCATGTCCCCTATTCCCTATAATCCCAGTACAGTAGCGCTCTGCTAACCTGCTATACCGATCCTCTAGCAGGCAGAGCGGTGCGGCGGCTGAGCTGCTGTGTAACGTCCTCACTGACGTCATCTGCCTGCTCCTTTCACTTTATGAATGAAGCAGGAGGAGCAGGCAGATGGCGTCAGTGAGGACGTTGCACAGCAGCCTGCCGCCGCACTGCTCTGCCTGCTAGAGGATCGGTATAGCAGGTTAGCAGAGCGCTACTGTACTGGGTTATAGGGAATATGGGGACATGATTAAAGATTATAAATGTTATGAAAGCAGATCACGCTTGTTAGCGGCGGGCCGCCTGCTGCGTGCTGCCAGGCTCCGCCCCCTCCTCCTTCCATGCTGATACATCGCATGCTGTGCGATGTATCAGCTTTAACTATAGGAAAATGGTAGCATTCACCATATAAGACGCACTGCCATTTTCCCCCCACTTTTGGGGGGGAAAAAGTGCGTCTTATATGGCGAAAAATACGGTATGTAGTGTCTAGCCTGTGCATCATGTTCTGTGGAGTTTGCAAACTTCTCAGAGCATGCTGCACTTATATTTTAAGTGCACAAGCAAGGTGTCAATGTAATTTGATATATATGTATGTAGTGTCTAGCCTGTGCAGCATGTTCTGAGGAGTTTGCAAAATTCTCAGAGCATGCTGCATTTATATTTTAAATATAATACATTATTATTTTTATTTAGGACCTCAATATATATTTTTTGTTTTTCGTTCACAGTGAAAAGCCTAAAGACAAGATGGCACTCTTTTCGAGACCAATTTAGACGGGAGGAGACTGACCGGAAAGGGCGAAGTGGTGATGCTGGCGGAAAATCAAAGAAGCCATACTTATATACCAAACAGCTACAATTCCTCAAACCAATATTTGCATTAAAGTATAACTGTCAATTTTTTTTTTTTTTTACTATTGGATTCTGGTGATTAATATTACCTTGTTGGCCCTGTTTTAATTTCTGATTCTTAAATAAATAACCCCTAAAAGCCACCTAAAAGTCCCCAGTATTGGCTATTGTTACCTGAGATAAAATCAGGTTGCTATGCTCCTTCCGTCTACCAGATAGAGGACGGAGCACGCTGCTGCGTGCACTGGGAACTGATAGTGAGTCAACATTGTAAGGGAATGTATAAAAAGCCAGGTTCTTCCTGACAGGAGATAACAGTGCTGGGCTGTGTGTGTGAACTTCTCCACATGCCTGTGCTTGGCAGACACTCCCTTAGCAGTGAAGGACAATGTAGAGCCCAGGCAGATATGGTGGCTGCTCAGTGTATAAATGAAAGCCTTATCTGATAAGATGAGAGCTTGTAGAAGGACTACAGGCTTCAGCCAGACCTGGGAACTTCACTGCAAGACCCCCCTATACAGAGCTGGTCTTCACTAACGTCACTGCAGGTGTCGTATGGATTAGCCTCAGGGCTGAGGGCGGCCATCTTAACAGAATAGTGAAATTTCAGTTTTATGCAGACTGGTTGCTAAGGGCTGAATCTTATTAAATAAGGGGTAAGTAAGTCTAATAGTTATTGATTCAGGTATATTATCATATTAGTAACTACATATATGAAAACTGAAATTAGGGTCTAAATGTGACAGTTATTCTTTAAGACCGTAAGTATTTCAAAATTGCAGATTGAATGTTTAAGTTATTAGTTTTAATATATCATTAATTTTTAGTTTTACGAACTGTCGACAGTCTACTATCTTTCCACCACCTATGTATATACCTCCAAATAGGCCTGCAATGGTATACTCTGAGGCCTCTACCTCCTCTAACGATCTCTGTGATTTGTAGTACAGTATTTTTTTTTATTTAAAAAAAAGGTTTTTGCTAATCAGGAACATGTATTGTTTCTTTGTCTTTATTTAATTAAATTTAAATTTTTAAACATTCATTTTTAAAAGATAGTGAATGTGTATGCCAGCTCTTACACTCCATCTGTGTTGACAGTTCGACTCCCAGTATGCTAAATTAAATTTTAACAATTTAGTTAAATAAAAAAATTTACATTTGGGAGATTATTTTTCAAACACAGATGTAGTGTTAGAGGTCACGCATCACAACTGTCTTACAAACCTTATACACTCCATTTTAGGTTAGGCATTTACATAAAGTGATTCACACCTATAAGTGTTTCTAGCCATTTTTACATGTGTGAGATTTTCACGCGTGTAAAGTGCATTAATATATAGCACCCACACTGAAACTGAAGTCATTTAGTTAAATAGGGATGTGTACATAATTGTTCATTTTCACACATCACTTATGCGCTGCAGGAAAATACCTGTTTTTCTATATACTGTTGTTCTACTATTGGCATGGCTGTGTGATTGGCCAAGTGCAGCATGTGACCAAGCCTTTATTTAAGCTGGAGTCTCGTCTCGTCGCGCCACACGTCACTCTGCTCTGATTAGTGTAGGGATAGGATGCAGCTGCTGTTAGGGAGAGATTAGGCAGGGATTAACTCAGCAAAAACACTTAATGAAGTGATCGATCTACAGCTGTGAATCATTCAACTTCTGCTAGTTATTTGGTCACTGTTTTCAGGCTGCCCAGAGAGTTTTTCTGTCACTTTTTTCTGGGGTGATCAGAGGCCATTTTGTGTCTTGTGGTGCACCAGCACAAGCTGCCACCAAGTCCATTAATCCATCAATAGTAGGTTTTTTTTTTGTTTTGCTATACCCTACATCAAGGGCTTGGCTGTGCTTATTGTCACCCCTAGAAACTCAGGATAGAATTTTCTATATTTTATTGAGAGGTGAAATTCACTTCAAAACATAGCAATCCCTTAAATCTGGTGTTCCAGCTGTGCCTAGCCAAGTGTAATACTGTGTGGCAAAGAATATATATTTTTTTGTGGGGTGAAATTCAATACCGTAAATCTGGTATTCCAGCTCTGACTGTACAAGTTTCATACTGTCCGTCAAAGGATATATTATTTTCTGGGGTATAATTCAGTTGCAAAAATAGAAATTCAGTAAATCTGGTGTTCTAGCTGTGGATGGACAAGTAGTTTATTAGTATCCGTCAAAGGATATATTTTGTTCTGGGGTGAAATTCAATTGCCAAAATAGCAATACCGTAAATCTGGTGTTCCAGCTGTGACTGGACAAGTTTCATAGTGTCCATCAAAGGATATATTATTTTCTGGGGTAAAATTCAGTTGCAAAAATAGAAATTCAGTAAATCTGGTGTTCTAGCTGTGGCTGGACAAGTAGTTTATTAGTATCCGTCAAAGGGTATATTTTGTTCTGGGGTGAAATTCAATTGCCAAAATAGCAATACCGTAAATCTGGTGTTCCAGCTGTGACTGGACAAGTTTCATAGTGTCCGTCAAAGGATATATTATTTTCTGGGGTAAAATTCAGTTGCAAAAATAGAAATTCAGTAAATCTGTTGTTCTAGCTGTGGCTGGACAAGTTGTTTATTAGTATCCGTCAAAGGGTATATTTTGTTCTGGGGTGAAATTCAATTGCCAAAATAGCAATACCGTAAATCTGGTGTTCCAGCTGTGACTGGACAAGTTTCATAGTGTCCGTCAAAGAATATATTATTTTCTGGGGTGAAATTCAGTTGCAAAAATAGAAATACAGTAAATCTGGTGTTCTAGCTGTAGCTGGACAAGTAGTTTAATAGTATCCGTCAAAGGATATATTTTGTTCTGGGGTGAAATTCAATTGCCAAAATAGCAATACCCAAAATCTGTTGTTCCAGCCGTTGCAGGCCAAGTGTAAATCTGTCCGTAAAAGGATATATTACATTCAGCGTACATCTCCAAGTGTATTTCTTTCCGTAAAAGGGTATATTACACAAAGTGTTAAATTACAATTGCTGAAAGCATAATCCTTTAAATTTGCCTGCACAATTGTGCATCTCATAGTGTATTTCTATCTGTAAAAGGGTATATTACACTCAAGGTGTAAATACAAGTGCTGATAGGGTCATCCTCAATAACTTCACACACTACCATGCATCTCCAAGTGTATTTCTTTCCGTTAAAGGGTATATTACAGTAAGTGTTAAAATACAGCATAATCCTCTACATTTGCACACACTGTTCTGCATCTCTAAGTGCATTTATTTCCGTTAAAGGGTATATTAGACAAAGTGTTAAAATGCAAGTGCTGAAAGCAAAATCCTATATATATTTTTTCACACTCTACTGTGCATCTCCAAGTGTAAATCTGTCCGTAAAAGGATACCTTTCATCCAGGGCCTAAATACTAGGCCTACAATTGATATTCCCCTAAATCTGTGGTTACTGATGTGCCTGGATTAGTGTAATACGGTACATAAATAGATAGCCAGATAGTGTTAGGTGCCTGTAAATAAAGGCCTGAATTTGAATACAATACATTGGGCCAAATATTATTTTTTTATTCTGGTGAATGGTAACAATGAGGAAAACATCTAGTAAGGGCCCATCACTGGTGCCTGGCTGGGAGGAAACGGAGGACGATGATGATACGCCTCCCACAGAGGACAGCTTGTCCTTACCTCTGGGGAGCCTGGCACACATCAGCGACTACATGCTGCAGTGCCTGCACAATGACAGCAGAGTTGCCCACATTTTAAAGTGCGCGGACTATTGGATTGCCACCCTGCTGGATCCCCGGTACAAAGACAATGTGCCCACCTTACTTCCTGCACTAGAGCGTGATAGGAAGATGCGCGAGTACAAGCGTACGTTGGTAGATGCACTACTGAGAGCTTTCCCAAATGTCACAGGGGAACAAGTGGAAGCCCAAGGCGAAGGCAGAGGAGGAGCAAGAGGTCGCCAACGCAGCTGTGTCACGGCCAGCTCCTCTGAGGGCAGGGTTAGCATGGCAGAGATGTGGAAAAGTTTTGTCACCACGCCACAGCTAACTGCACCACCACCTGATACGGAACGTGTTAGCAGGAGGCAGAATTTCACTAACATGGTGGAACAGTACGTGTGCACAGCCCTCCACGTACTGACTGATGGTTCGGCCCCATTCAACTTCTGGGTCTCCAAATTGTCCACGTGGCCAGAGCTAGCCTTTTTTGCCATGGAGGTGCTGGCCTGTCCGGCAGCCAGCATTTTGTCTGAACGTGTATTCAGCAAGGCAGGGAGCGTCATTACAGACAAACGCAGCCGCCTGTCCACAGCCAATGTGGACAAGTTGACGTTCATAAAAATGAACCAGGCATGGATCCCACAGGACCTGTCCATCCCTTGAGCAGATTAGACATTTATAACTACCTCCCCTTAACCATATATTCTTGGACTCCAGGGCACTTCTTCATTCAATCCTATTTTTTAACTTTACCATTATATTGTGGGGCAACCCAAAGTTGAATAAACCTCTCCTCCGTCTGGGTGCCAGGGGTCTAAATATCGTAAAGTGGCCTGTTCCAATGGTGTGTGACATGTAGCCTGATTCTCTGCTATGCGACCTCTCTCCTCTGTCTTGGTGCCGGGGCCTACATATCTGAAAGTGGCTTGTTCCATTGGTGGGTGACATGAAGCCTGATTCTCTGCTATGCGACCTCTCTCCTCTGTCTTGGTGCCAGGGCCTAAATATCTGAAAGTGGCCTGTTCCATTGGTGAGTGACATGAAGCCTGATTCTTTGCTATGCGACCTCTCTCCTCTGTCTTGGTGTCGGGGCCTAAATATCTGAAAGTGGCCTGTTCCAGTGTTGGGTGACATGAAGCCTGATTCTCTGCTATGGGACCTATCTCCTTTGTCTGGGTGCTGGGGCCTAAACAAATAAAAGTGGCCTTCTCCATTGGTGGGTGACATGAAGCCTTATTCTCTGCTATGGGACCTCTCTCCTCTGTCTGGGTGCTGGGGCATAAATAACTGAAAGTGGCCTTTTCCATTGGTGGGTGACATGAAGCCTTATTCTCTGCTATGCCACCTCTCTCCTCTGTCTGGGTGCTGGGGCCTAAACAAGTAAAAGTGGCCTTCTCCATTGGTGGGTGACATGAAGCCTGATTCTCTGTTATGGGACCTCTTTCCAATTGATATTGGTTAATTTTCATTTATTTTATTTTAATTCATTTCCCTATCCACATGTATTTGCAGAGGATTTTCCTACATTTTGCTGCCTTTTGCAGCCCTCTAGCCCTTTCCTGGGCAATTTTTCAGCCTTCTTAGTGCCCAAAAGTTTGGGTCCCCATTGACTTCAATGGGGTTCAGGTTCGGAGTGAAGTTCGGGTCAAGTTCGGATCCTGAACCCGAACGTTTTTGGGAAGTTCGGCCGAACTCCTCGAACCCGAACATCCAGGTGTTCGCTCAACTCTACCTGTGAATAAAGCAGTGATATGTAGATTTGTGGTGTGGTGAAACTATAGTACAGAGTGTGTATAATACACATATACACAGTAGATATGTATAAGCCAGACAGAGCATTGCCCTCAGCCTGCTGTCTAGCTCTGTCAATCAAGGGGAGGGGGCATGTGCAGAGCATAGGGGGTGTTACATAGCAGTGCTCAAAATATTTAGCCCCGCCTCTGAGTGCTCAAGTTGCTCATTTGCATGTGAATAAAATGCAGATATCTCTGCAGTTATTTATCATACAGACAAAAGACAGGTAAAGTTTTAATCATCATGATAAGCCCCACTAGACAGTATGTCTAGTTTAATAGGGATGATCCTGGTGACATAGCCACTTTAAGTAAATGGATTTATATTTACAAGCTGTGATTGTTTCAGAAAGTAAAAAATATATTTATGCATATATAAATATATATATATATATATATATATATATATATATATTGTGGGGAGTCGCTCTGGTAGATAGCAGTGCGGGTGCAGTACAGAGGCAAAACAAGAAGTCCAGAAAGTGCAATAAACAGTGTTTTATTCACACTTGCACAAAATAAACGATAAACAGTCTCTTGGTGTTAATTCACACTCAGCAAACACAAAAAAGCAAAACCAAAGAGTCCAAAACCAGGTTCAATCACCTGTGAGATGTTTAGGTGCGCGTTCGCACTCTGGCGGTCGGCCCAGCCGCAGGATAATCCACCTTCAGGCTTCCAGGACGACTGCACGACTCCTGCTGAGCTCATCCTTCCAGCCCAGAGAGCAACACAACACTAGTAGCAGCTCCAGGACAATCACAGCCACACCTGCTGATGTGGCTGCCTTTAAAAGCCCGGCAAAGTCCGGCCTGGACCGTGGGGAGTAGGCACCCATCCAACTCTTTGCCTACTCCCAGTAAGAGCCGGCCCGGATTGGCTTTGCAGCCAAATCCAACTATCAATGTCAAGCAGCACTAGCTGCTGCTGACACATAAAACCCGGCTGCTCACCTCACCGAGGCCAGGAACCTCGGTGACACGTATCTTCCGTCCATGACGGCACCTTGCGCCCTCTTACATACCTCCCCTTTGTTCAACCCCGACAGGGTGAACACACGCCAAACACTGTACTCGAGACAGTGCATCCGCATTTCCTTGCAAGCGGCCTGCCCTGTGTTCCACTGTGAACTTAAAGTTCTGCAGAGACAAGAACCATCTGGTGACCCGAGCATTTCCTGTCTTTCGCCTGGCACATCCACTTTAGAGGGGAATGGTCGGTCACCAGACGGAACTTTCTCCTAGCAGATAATAGCGGAGAGACTCTAGTGCCCACTTGATGGCCAGGCACTCTCTCTCCACTATACTGTACCTGGTTTCGGCTGGGGTGAGTTTGCAACTCAGGAAAACCACGGGATGCTCCTCCCCATTGATTTCTGAGAGAGTACAGCCCGAGGCCCACTTCAGAGGCATCGGTCTGTACCACAAACTCTCTCCTGAAGTCGAGGCGTCACCAAAACCGGGGACCCACACAGGGCCGACTTCAGAGCAGAGAAAGCCTTATCCGCCTGCTCATTCCACTGGATCGACACTGACCTGCGTCCCTTTAACAGGCTTGTCAATGGAGCAGCAATTGTAGCGAAGTTGGGAATAAACCTCATGTAGTATCCCACCATGCCCAGGAATGATTTTACTTGCCGCGTAGTGACAGGTCGGGGCCAATTCTTAATTGCCTCAATTTTGTTTACCTGAGGTTTGACCACCCCGCCAATGACATACCCTAGGTATTTGGTCTCTTCTAACCCTATCACACACTTTTTGGGTTAGCAGTTAAGCCAGCTTTCCTAAGGAGTCACTACGGCCTGTACCTTCGGTAGGTGACTCTCCCAGTCGGTGCTATGGACAATGATATCATCCAGATACGCTGAGGCGTGCACCGTCGATGTGGACGGCTACAATATCCATAAGCCTTTGAAACGTGGCGGGGCGCCATGTAGACCAAAGGGTAATACCTTGTACTGATACAACCCCTCCGGTGTGATAAAAGCAGTTTTCCTTGGCGGCCTCCGTTAAGGGTACCTGCCAGTACCCGCTGGTGAGGTTCAAGACAGAAAAATACCTGGCTTGGCCCAATTTTCAATGAGCTCATCCACCCTCGGCATGGGATATGCGTCAAACTTGGACACCTCATTCAGCTTGCGGAATCGTTACAGAACCTCAATGTCCCGTCCGGCTTGGGTATTAAGACTATCGGACTGGCCCAATCACTTTTGACTCCTCGATGACACCTAACTGGAGCATCAGCTGCACTTCCTTCATAATGGCTTGTCGCCCGAGCCTCGGGTACCCGATACGGCTTTAACCGGACTTTGGCCTGAGGCTCAGTGATAATGTCATGCTGGATTAGGGATGTGCGCCCAGGGAGGTCCGAGAACACATCCGTGTTCCGACTAATGAACTCCTTAACTTCCTGGACCTGTTTGGAGGATAGGCTATCTGAAATTTTTACGGTGGCTGCTGCTTCCCGGACTTCGAGGTGAGGGCTGGATCCTTCTCACCTAGAAGCCCTGGCCGGGGCTGTCATCGCTGGGCAGTTCCTATCCTTCCATGGCTTCAGCAAATTCACATGATACACCTGCTCGGCTTCCGCCGCCCTGGCTGGTGCACCTTGTAATTTACTTCCCCACTTTCTCGAGGCACTTCATAGGGCCCCTGCCACCTAGCTAGAAATTTGCTGTCAAGGGTGGGTACCAGAACTAAAACTCGGTCTCCGGGATTAAAGTCTCGTACCCGAGCCTGACGATTATAGACTCTACTTTGGGCCTGTTGTGCTGCCTCCATATGCTCCCGGACCAGCGGTAACACTCTCTCCATACGTTCCTGCATCTAGGTAACATATTCAATTACGCTTTTGTGGGGACGCGCTGTTGTTCCCACGCTTCCTTAGCGATGTCCAACAGGCCCCGTGGGTGTCTGCCATAAAGCAGTTCGAAGGGCGAGAGCCCAGTAGAGGCCTGGGGCACTTCTCGCACTGAGAAACATGAGATAGGGCAGAAGCAGATCCCAGTCCTTCCCATCTCGGGACACCACCCTTTAGCATATTTTTTAAAGTTTGGTTAAATCTTTCACAAGGCCGTCCGTTTGTGGATGGTAAACGGACGTCCGCAATTGCTTTATATGCAACAGTTTACACAATTCCTCATAATCTTAGACATAAAAGGGTCCCTTGGTCCGTCAGAACCTCCTTAGGTAGGCCCACCCGGGTAAACATCTCCATTAACTCCTTTGCAATGAGCCTAGCCGATGTAGTGTCGCAGAGGCACCGCCTCTGGATATCGAGTAGCATAGTCCAGAATCACCAGGATATGTTGGTGACCCCTAGCAGACTTCGGTGCGGGTCCGACCAGATCCATGGCAATACGCTCGAATGGGACCTCAATTATTGGGAGAGGGACCAGGGGACTTCTGTAATGCGGCTGGGGGCTATTTACCTGACAGGTCGGACAGGACTTACAGAACTCCTACTTCCTTAAACAAACCGGGCCAGTAAAATCGCTGTAGTACGCGGTCCTGCGTTTTCTGCCACCCATGTGTCCCCCAAGAACATGTTGGTGGGCAAAGCTCCATAACAAGCTTGCGATATGCGGTGGGCACCACCAACTGTTCAACTGGCTCACCTCGGATTTGGTTCACCCGATACAACATATCCTGAAGAATAATAAATCGTGGAAACATTAATTCCAGCCCCAGGTTTCTGGGGTTTACCGTCAATCATTACAACACTTTCCCAGGCCCTGGTTAGGGTTTGGTCCCGGTGTTGTGCGGTCCCAAAATTTTCCCCGGAGACATTGAGGTCTGCCAACTCAGGTCCCGGTGGCAAGTCCTCCGTGTCTCCCACCATTACACTCAGTGGGGTTGTCTCCCCCTCTACCGCTGGAGCAGTGGTCACCCTACCGCTGGCCCTTCAGATTCGGGCTCCCAGGGTTCTGGCCTTCCAGTGGTATCAGGCCACTCTACTAAGGTTACCCCTGTCTCGGGCCCATCAGACACTTTTATAGCCGGCCATAGCGCCGGGAAACCTGGGAAGTCCCTCCCAAGTATCCAGTTCATGTGGGGTTTGGTAGCGACAGCCACCTCGTGGGTCCACTTACCAGCAGCTGTGGACAAGAGTCACTAATGCAGTGGGGTAGTCTTTTAAGTCTCCGTGGATGCATAGGACCCCGACTTTACGGCCGGTATACTCGCAGGCCGTGCTAGGGCAGCTCTTACCAGGGAGACTAAACTCCCGGAGTCCAGCAGGGCCACCGCCAGAGAATCTCCCACCTCTACCTGACACAGGTGGTTATTGTCCTGCCCCTCACGGGTGCCAGTTGCACACAGCTTCCGGGCATACAGGGAGTGGCGATACCCGTAGTTCACATCCATCGGCTCACCCTGATGCGGACAGTCGGCCCTGATGTGGCCTGGCTCCTGACACCTCCAGCATACCACGGAGGCGGATCCGCGAGGATACATTCCGTGCAGGTCTCTCTGTCGCGGTCGTCGGAACTGGGGTGAGGCCTCCGGGGTTTGACTGGCCCCTTCCCAGCAAGACCCCCTGCAGGTTTCTGGTGGCCTCGTAACGCTCCACCAGGTCGACCATCTCCAGGGCACTTACCGGAGACGCCTGGCCGACCCAGTGCTGGAGGGGATAAGGCAGGGCCCTCCAAAAGTTGTCCGCCAACAGTCGATCCAGCATAGCAGTGGGACTTAGTAGATCAGGCTGCAGCCACTTTTGCAACCTGTGCAGCAGATCGTAGTACTGCGGCCTAGCAGGTTCAGTCGTTTAAAGTCCCACTGGTGGACTCTTTGAGCGCGGACCAGCACGTTCACCCCAGTCTGGCTAGGATCTCTCCTTTCACGGTGTCATAATCGGCCTCTTGGTCGTCCGACAAGTCGAAAAACACCTGCTGGGGTCCGGAAGCCAGGAACGGAGCGACCACCTCAGCCCACTGGTCACGGGCAGCTTCTCCCTCACGGCCACTTTTCGAAGACTGCCAGGTAGGTCTCGGCATCATCCTCGGGGTCATCTTGGGAATTGCTGCACGGACCGCTTTCCGGGCATCATGGGCACGGTGAGAGGCTCCAGTTGCTTGCAAAGCCATTACATTTTGCAACAGCAGCTGGTTTGTCTCCTGCTGCTGCTTGTTGGCCTCCCGCTGCTGTAAATTGGCCTCCACGAGCCTTTACAACTGCCTCCATCTTATCAGAGTTCACGTGTTGAAACTTTGCCGGCTTGACATATGACATTCACTTTGGGAAAAACTTCAGCGTTACGCCAGCCTCACTGCGCATGCCCGCATCCTCCACCAAATGTGGGGAGTCGCTCTGGTAGATAGCAGTGCGGGTGCAGTACAGAGGCAAAACAAGAAGTCCAGAAAGTGCAATAAACAGTGTTTTATTCACACTTGCACAAAATAAACGATAAACAGTCTCTTGGTGTTAATTCACACTCAGCAAACACAAAAAGCAAAACCAAAGAGTCCAAAACCAGGTTCAATCACCTGTGAGATGTTTAGGTGCGCGTTCGCACCTGGCGGTCGGCCCAGCCGCAGCATAATCCACCTTCAGGCTTCCAGGGCGACTGCACGACTCCTTGCTGAGCTCATCCTTCCAGCCCAGAGAGCAACACAACACTAGCAGCTCCAGGACAATCACAGCCACACCTGCTGATGTGGCTGCCTTTAAAAAGCCCGGCAAAGTCCGGCCTGGACCGTGGGGGTAGAGCACCACCCAACTCTTTGCCTACTCCCAGTAAGAGCCGGCCCGGATTGGCTTTGCAGCCAAACTAACTATCAATGTCAAGCAGCACTAGCTGCTGCTGACCATAAAACCCGGCTCTCACCTCACCGAGGCCAGGAACCTCGGTGACACGTATCTTCCGTCCATGGCGGCACCTTGCTAGCCCTCTTACAACATATATATATATATGTATATATATATATATATATATAAATATATATATAGAATTAAAAAATAAAGTTGCTTTGTATACAGTATAAAGAACTAGAGGCAGAAATACATCAGTCATGTTTGAGAACAAGCCCAAAAATAGTTGTATTGGCAGAGAAGAGTGCTTTAACCTCTTATGGACACAGGACGTACCGGTACGTCCTGATGTCCGAATCCTTAAGGACACAGGACGTACCGGTACGTCCTGTGTATTAAATGCTATTGCACCCGATCCGGGTGTGATAGCAACATGGTTCCTGCTGATATAGTTCAGCAGGAACCATATTCTAATGCCGAGGGGGGTCCTGTGACCCCTCCGTATCGGCGATCACAGCAAACCGCAGGTCAATTCAGACCTGCGGTTTGCTGCGTTTCTGGTCCATTCGGGTCCCCGGTGACCCGATGAACCAGAAAAGAGCGGTGATCGGTGGTGTGAAAACACACCACCAATCACCATCCTTAGATTGGGGGGCAGTGGCGGCGTTGTTCACGTTGCTGTTCCCTTGATTGGCTGGCGGCGGCGAGCAGCGGTGGAGTTCAAATTTCCGCTGCTTACCTCTCTCCTCCCACAGTTTCCAGCGTCGCAGAGGAGAGAGGAGCCGACCGCTGGACCTGCATCCCCATCAGCAGCATCCCCAGCAGCAGCATCCCCAGCAGCATCATCCCCTAAAGGTAGGGTAGGGTCAGTAAGGGAGAGGATATTTAGGCAGGCATAGTAAGGAAAGTTAGTTAGGAGAAAGTTTTTTTTTTAACTTAGGTCCTGGTTTTGGTGTCTAGGGTACACAGCACTTAGCTGTGCGACCTTAGACCCCCTAGGGGTCCCACCCCCTGCCTCCACCTCCCCACCCCCAAATTTTTTGGGGGAGCTATTTTTTTTTCTTTTTGCGTGTATACGCTGCCTGTGGCCGACTCTCTAATGTCCAGCCACTGTTAGCACATCGCCCGCCCCACCGCTGTTCAGCTTCCTACCGCTGATCAGCGAGTTTGAACTTTTTTTTTCACTTTTATATTTCCTTTTTTTTTTTTTTTTAGCTTTTTAACGTGAACACCCGGCCCCACACACACGCACACTTCAATAAAGTTTATTTTACACGCACGCACACACACTCGCACAACACACACTCCCATGGCCCGCAGGATGTTCTCGGTGGAGGAGGTATATGCCCAGATGCTCTCTGACACCGAGAGCTCAAGTGAGGATGAGGATGACCCCACGTTCCTCCTGTCATCCGCATCCTCCTCATCATCTGATGATGATGATAAGCTCCCAAGGCGGCGGAGACGACGCCAGGCGGAGCCAGAGGAGCACCATGCTAGGGACCCCGTGGCCAGCACAAGTACGAGAAGCTCTGGGGCTCGTACTAGTTTTCCGTCCCAGCAGCCAAGTGCACCTGAGCCCCATACAGGTGAAAGAGTCTGGTGCACCGCAGAGGACTTTGAGCCCGAGATTCCTGAGTTTGTTGGCAATCCAGGAATCCAGATTCCCACAGTGGCATTTACTGAAATTGACTTTTTTTTTTTTTTTCAGTAACCCACTTTTAAATTTAATGGTGGAGCAAACAAACCTGTACGCCCAACAGTTCGTTGCTAAACACCCAGTCTCTTTTTTGGCTAGGCCCGGTGGCTGGACCCCGGTCAGTGCAGCCGAGATGTGGACATTTTGGGGCCTTGTGCTGCACATGGGCCTGGTCACTATTGTAAACATTATTGTGCTGGCTAATGTTATTTTTCATAGTAAACTGTGTGCCTTCAATCTACATCAACATTGATGTGGAAACCACATGCCACAAATTTGTTTTTAACATGTTTTTAATGTGATGCCATTTAATATGAATTAATACAATTTGATAGTGTTTAGAATGAACTTCTTGTTAATTGTATCATTTTTGATTAGATGATCCTGATATTTCTTGTTGGTTTTATTACTGGAGTGGGGACGTCCTCTACCAGACCCCATTGTACAGTACTGCCGTGACACATTCGCTTTTTGAGGTCATCCGGAAATGCCTACATTATGCAGATAATGCAGAATGTCTCCCCCGAGGTGATCCTGCCTATGACCGGCTGTATAAAATACGGCCGGTCATTGATCACTCCGGGACCAAGGCTGATGGAGGCCTACGTGCCTGGAAGGTGAGGTCGCGGTTGATGAGTCTCGTTGCTTTCAGAGGGAGAATCAGTTTCCGTCAATACATTCCCTCTAAGCGAGCGAGGTATGGCGTCAAAATGTACGAAATTTGTGAGAGTACCTCAGGGTACACTTACAAATTTTGTGTGTACGAGGGGTGAGATTCCCGTATTGAACCCCCAGAATGTCCCCCCACTCTGGGTGTTAGCGGGAAACTCACGTGGGACCTTTTGCACTTTTGCACTTGTACGTGGATAATTTTTATACCATAATTCCCTTGTTTCAGGCCCTCTCCGCCAGATCCACGTTCGCTTGTGGGACCGTGCAGAAAAATCAGCGTGGCCTCCCTACCTTCCCCCTCCAGGTACCTATCCCCAGGGGTCAGACATGTGCCCTTACCAGTGAAAACCTGTTGATGGCCAGATATAAGGACAAGAGGGATGTCCTTATACTGACCACAATCCATGGTAACAGCATCACCCCTGTCACTGAGCGAAGTACCACGGCAACGGTCCTTAAGCCAGATTGTATCGTCGACTACAATGCGGGTGTATATGGGAGGAGTTGATCTCTCTGATCAAGTCCTCAAGCCATATCTCAATGCCATCGCACAAAACCCGGGTATGGTACAAAAAAGTTGCGGTCTACTTGGTACAGGTTGCCATGTACAACACTTTTGTACTATCCCGAAGCGCTGGCAGCACAGAGACTTTCCTTCAGTTCTATGAGGCAGTCCTCAAGGCCCTGATCTTTTCTGACAGGGAAAGAGCAGGTCGGAGTACCTCAGGAACTGGAGGCGCCTGGGTCGTCCCTGGCCAACACTTTCCAGGTGTGGTCCCCCATGATGGAAAGAAGGGTTGTTTTAGTGTCTCCAAAGTTTGAGAGCCATACATATTGGGCATTGTCACGTCTTTAATAATCTGATCTATAAAAATAAAATATTATCTAACCCCTCGGATAGCATACTCTAAAAATAACAGTAAACGACAAAAAAATTTTTGTCACCTTAGATCCCAAAAATTGTAATAGCACAACATTAAAAAGTCAAATGCCCCCCCAAATAGTGCCATTAAATCCGCCATCTCATCCTGCAAAAAATGAGCCCCAAAAAAAAAAAAAAAAAAAAAAATACTTTTAGAATGTGGAGACACTATTTTTTTTCTTTTTCTAAGTTGGTTGATGATCTCAAACTGAAACCAACAAAATACAAAAAGTAGTCATATTAGGTATTGCCACGTCCGTAACAATGTGCTCTATAAAAACAACATTTGAACTAACCCCTTGGATAAATGTCGTCAAAAAATGAATAAAAAACGATGCAAAAAAAGCAATTTTTGTCAACTTAGATCATAAAAAGTGTAATAGCGAGCAATCAAAAAGTCATATGCCCCCAAAAATTGTGCCAATAAAACCGCCATCTTATCCCACAAAAAATGAGCCCCTACCAAAGACAATCACCCAAAAAATAAAAAAACTGTAGCTCTTAGGCTATGAGGGGGAGTGGCTTGGCCTAACAGGTGCTATAAATTAGACCACTCAACTCTTCCAGAGCCTGCTCTACCTGAGGCCTGCATTACTAAGTGGCTGCTTTCATAAGTGGAGTTGAAGAAACCGGAGTTTAAGAAAAGGAGCAAGAAACAAAGATTCATTAGATCATCCTTGTATACAGTTGGTTTGATGCTAGCTAGTCTTCCTACTGCTGTAAGGGACCACAGTAAGTAAGAATCTTGATATCACTGCTCTATATTGTATTTATTTATTTTTTCCTCTCTTTTCCTGTGTAATCCCCATTTAGTATGACTTCATTATTGACAGCGCCGTCCAGTGCACATCTTGTATGATGTATGCAGTCCTGGAACAGCCAGTTCGAGGGTGTATATGTTTGTTCAAAAATGTGAGCAAATTACCCGTTTGGAATCGCACATCGAGTCTCTAAACAGGCGAGTTGCAACACTGAAAGCCACTGACAATTTGGAAAAGAGTTTGCTGCTCACTGAGCAAGCACTCTATGGGAGTAGATGTGGGGAGGGTGGTAGCGAGGAGGCTGAGAGAGAGTGAGGTAGTTAGCTGGGTAACAGTAAGAAAGCGGGGTGAGGGAAGAGTGCCAGGAGGCTAGCCCTGATCTGACACATCCCAACAAGTTTGCACGGTTGGCAGATGAGGGGGATGACAGTTCAGGGACGGCACCGCTGCAGCCAGACACTTCCTCTGCCAGTCAGGGGGAATGTCAGCTCCAGTAAGCAGGGGACCAGGAGAGCAGGGCAGGCCAGACAGGTGCTGGTAGTGGGAGACTCAATTATTAGGGGGTACAGATAGGGCAATCTGTCACAAAGATCGTGATCGCCGAACAGTGTGCTGTCTTCCTGAGCGCTAGAGTTCGACACATCGCGGATCGAGGTTGACAGATTACTGGGAGGGCTGGAGAAGATCCAGCGGTCATGAGTCCATATCGGAACCAATGACAAAGTTAGAGAGAAGGTGGAGAGTCCTTAAAAATGATTTCAGGGATTTAGGTCAAAAGCTTAGGGCAGGACCTCAAAAGTAGTATTTTCTGAAATACTGCCTGTACCACGAGCCACACAAGAAAGGCAGCGGAGATTAGGGAGAGGTTAACAAGTGGCTCAAGAACTGGTGTAGGAAGGAGGGGTTCGGGTTCATGGAGAACTGGGCCGACTTCTCCTGTTGGCTACAGGCTCTACCGTAGGGACCAGGCTGCACCTCAATGGGGAAGGGGCAGCTGTGTTGGGGAGAAAGATGGCTAGAAAGGTTGGAGGAGTGTTTAAACTAGGGACTGGGGGGAGGGTAATTACGTTATAGGAGGGAAGATGTTGCAGATAGAGACCAGGGGCGAAGTAGTGTGTCTGGGGGAGGAATGGAAGGGGGACTAGAACAGCTCAGAATGAAAGATGTAGGGTAAAAAATACACATAAACCTCTCAAATGTATGTATACTAATGCCAGAAGCCTGACTAACAAGACTGGTGAACTGGAATTAGTGATGTGTGAGAGGACTCATGACATAGTAGGAATAACTGAGACATGGCTGGATGATAGCTATGACTGGGCAGTTAATATAAAAGGTTACAATCTGTTTAGAAAGGATCGTCAAAACCGGAGAGGTGGAGGAGTCTGCCTCTACGTGAAGTCGTGTCTAAATCCCGTAATTCGAGAATACATCTCTGAGGGACATGAACATGTGGAATCACTGTGGGTAGAAATACATGGAGCAAGAAACAATAATAAAATACTAATAGGGTGTATTATAAACCACCTCATATACCAGAGTCCACAGAAAATCTATTACTAAGCGAGATAGACGAGCGGCAAATCATAATGAAGTCGATTATCATGGGGGACTTCAACTACCCAGATATAGACTGGGAAACTGAAAGCTGTACATCCCATAAAGGAAACAGGTTCTTGGCAATAGCCAAAGACAATTTCCTTTCCCCAGCTGGTTCAGGACCCCACTAGAGGACGGCCATACTGGACTTAGTATTAACCAATAGACCTGATAGAACAACAGATGTACAGGTTGGGGGACACCTGGGAAATAGTGACCATAAAGTTATAACCTTCCAATTATCCTTCAAACGAGAGTTTCTAAAGGGAGGAACAAAAATACCAAACTTCAAAAAAGCAAAAATTTAGCCAACTAAGCGAGGCCATAGGCCTAACTAACTGGGACAAAGTCCTCAAAAATAAAAATACAACCATAAAATGGGAGATTTTTAAAAGCATTGTAACATCTAATTGTGAGAGTACATACCTTATAGGAATAAAAGGCTAAGGAACAATAAGAGACCAATGTGGATAAATGGAACCGTAAAGAAGGCAATAAATGACAAAAAGAAAGCATATAAATCGCTAAAACAGGAGGGAGTCAGGAAGCACTGATAAACTATAAGGAAAAAAATAGAATATGTAAAAACTAATAAAATTTGCCAAACTAGAGACCGAGAGATTAATTGCCAAAGAGAGTAAAACTAACCCTAAAATGTTCTTCAATTATATAAATAGTAAAAAATATAAATCTGAAGGAGTCGGCCCTCTACATAGCAATGAGAGGTGTTGCAGAGAGCTGACGAGGATAAAGCAAAACTATTAAATATTTTTTCTCCACTATATTCACTGAGGAAAATAAACTGTCAGATGAAATGCAGAATGTAAAGTAAATCCCCATTAAAAGTGCCCTGTCTGACCCAGGAAGAAGTACAACAGCGACTTAAAAAGATTAAAATAGACAAATCGCCAGGACCGGATGGCATACACCCCGTATCCTAAGGGAATTAAGTGATGTCATAGCCAGACCATTATTTCTGATATTTACGGACTCTATAATAACAGGGAATGTTCCACAGGATTGGCGCATAGCAAATGTGGTGCCAATATTCAAAAGGGTCCAAAAACAGAGCCTGGAAATTATAGGCCGGTAAGTTTAACATCTATTGTTGGTAAACTGTTTGAAGGGTTTCTAAGAGATGCTATTTTGGAGTATCTCAATGAAAATAAGCAAATAACGCCATATCAGCATGGCTTCATGAGGGATCGGTCATGCCAAACAAATTTAATCAGCTTCTATGAGGAGGTAAGTTCTAGACTTGACAGAGGCGAATCAATGGACGTCGTATATCTGGACTTCTCCAAAGCATTTGACACCGTACCTCATAAAAGGTTAGTATATAAAATGAGGATGCTCGGACTGGGAGAAAATGTCTGTATGTGGGTAAGTAACTGGCTGAGTGACAGAAAACAGAGGGTGGTTATTAACGGTAGATACTCAGATTGGGTCACTGTAACTAGTGGGGTACCTCAGGGGTCAGTATTGGGCCCTATTCTCTTCAATATATTTATTAATGATCTTGTAGAAGGCTTGCACAGTAAAATATCTATTTTGCAGATGACACTAAACTGTGTAAAGTAATTAACACTGAAGAGGACAGTTTTCTGCTACAGAGGGATCTGGATAGATTGGAGGCTTGGGCAGAAAAATGGCAGATGAGGTTTAACACTGACAAATGTAAAGTTATGCACATGGGAAGGAATAATGCAAGTCACCCGTACATATTAAATGGTAAAACACTCGGTAACACTGACATGGAAAAGGATCTAGGAATTTTAATAAACAGCAAATTAAGCTGCAAAAACCAGTGTCAGGCAGCTACTGCCAAGGCCAATAAGATAATGGGTTGCATCAAAAGGGGCATAGACGCCCGTGATGAGAACATAGTCCTACCACTTTACAAATCACTGGTTAGACCACACATGGAGTACTGTGTACAGTTCTGGGCTCCTGTGAACAAGACAGACATAGCAGAGCTAGAGAGGGTTCAGAGGAGGGCAACTAAAGTAATAACTGGAATGAGGGATCTACAGTACCCTGAAAGGTTATCAAAATTAGGGTTATTCACTTTAGAAAAAAGACGACTGAGGGAGATCTAATAACTATGTATAAATATATCAGGGGTCAGTACAGAGATCTGTCCCATCATCTATTTATCCCCAGGACTCTGACTGTGACAAGGGGACATCCTCTGCGTCTGGATGAAAGAAGGTTTGTACACAAACATAGAAAAGGATTCTTCACTGTAAGAGCAGTGAGACTATGGAACTCTCTGCCTGAGGAGGTGGTGATGGTGAGTACAATAAAGGAATTCAAGAGGGGACTGGATTTATTTCTGGAGTGTAATAATATTACAGGCTATAGCTACTAGAGGAGGGTCGTTGATCCAGGGAGTTATTCTGACTGCCTGATTGGAGTCGGGAAGGAATTTTTTTTTCCCCTTAAGTGAGGAAAATTGGCTTCTGCCTCACAGGGGTTTTTTGCCTTCCTCTGGATCAACTTGTAGGAAACAGGCTGAACTGGATGGACAAATGTCTTTTTTCGGTCTTATATACTATGTAAGATACTAAAATAGTTTTTTTATTGCTTCTAAAATAATAATAATATAGTGTAAAATCTAAATAAATGTTAAAAAAGTAGACATATTAAATATTTCCGCATCTAAGAATCTGCCCTATAAAAATAACATTTTACCCAACCGCTCGGATGAACAGTGTTAAAAAAAAAAAAAAAAAACTGCCAAGACACCCATTTTTTGGCAAATTTTCCATTTGAATCTATTTTTTCTGGTAATAAAGCAAGGGTTAACAGCCAAACAAAATTCAATATTTATTGCCTTGATTCTGTAGTTTGCAGAAACACCCCATATGTGGTCTAGTGATGTCGCGAACATAAAATTTTTCGTTCGCGAACGGCAAACACGAACTTCCGCAAACGTTCGCGAACGGCGAACCGGGCGAACCGCCTTAGACTTCAATAGGCAGGCGAATTTTAAAACCCACAGGGACTCTTTCTCTAAAAAGGGGCCCCTAAAATGCCGGGACAGTAAAAATACGCCACAAGTGACCCCATTCCGGAAAGTAGACACCCTAAGGTATTCGCTGATGGGCATAGTGAGTTCATGAAAGTTTTTATTTTTTGTCACAAGTTAGCGGAAATAGATTTTTTTTTCTTTTTTCTTACAAAGTCTTATATTCCACTAACTTGTGACAAAAAATAAAATTTTGCATGAACTCACTATACCCTCACGGAATACCTAGAGGTGTCTACTATCAAAATGGGGTCACTTGTGGGTATTTGCTACTGTCCCTGGCATTTTAGGAGCCTAAAGCGTGAGAAGCGGTTTGGAATCCAAATGAGTAAAAATGTCCTGTGAAATCCTAAAGGTACTCATTGGATTTAGGGCCCTTTGCGCATCTTGGCTGCAAAAAGTGCCACACATGTGGCATCGCTGAACTCGGCAGAAGTAGGGCAATGTGATTTGGGGTGTATTTTTACATATACCCATACTGGGTGTGAAAAATATCTCTGTAAATGGCAACTTTTTCCACTTTTTTACACAAAGTTGTCAATTTACAGAGATATTTCTCTCACCCAGCATGGGTATATGTAAAAATACACCCCAAAACACATTGCCCTACTTCTCCCGAGTACGTCGATACCACATGTGTGACACTTTTTTGCAGCCAAGATGCACAAAGGGCCCCCAATTTCAATGAGTACCTTTTAGGATGACATTTTTACACATTTTTCTTCTCACGCTTTAGGGCCCCTAAAATGCCAGGGCAGTAAAAATACCCCAAATGTGACCCCATTTTAGAAAGAAGACACCCCAAGGTATTCTGTGAGGGGCATGGTGAGTTCATACAAGATTTTTTTTTTTTGGTACAAGTTAGCGGAATTTGATTTTATTTGTTTTTTCTCACAAAGTCTCCCTTTCCGCTAACTTGTGACAAAAAATTTAATCTTTCATGGACTCAATATGCCCCTTGGCGAATACCTTGGGGTGTCTTCTTTCCAAAATGGGGTCACATGTGATGTGTTTGTACTGCCATGGTATTTGAGGATCTCTGCAATCATTACATGTATGGCCAGCATTAGGATTTTCTGCTATTCTCCTTATATTGAGCATACGGGTAATGAGATTTTTTTTCCGTTCAGCCTCTGGGCTGAAAGAAAAAATGAACGGCACAGATTTCCTCATTCGCATCGATCGATGTGGATGAAAAAATCTCTGCCAAAAAATATGCAAGAAAAAAAAGAAGGGCCTGGCGATTGCCAGGACATAGGGGCTCCGGCCAAACATCCATACCCACTCAGCTCCTATGTCCTGGCAAACGTGATTTCTCCATTAACATCGATCAATCGATCGTTGTGGAGGAAGACATCTTTGCGAGAGTTTTTGATACAAGTGAAGTGTTTGCCAAAGCATATGAACTCCAACACCTCTCCTCAGCTCATATGCCTGGGCAAACGTATCTGTCCTGCAGAGGAGAAATCTCGTCTTGCAGCGCCGCATACACCGACTTCACGTGTCTTCTGACAGCAGCGCAATGCTTCTCGCAGAATTCACATCAGTGCTGCGGCGTTTTCATCGGTTGGTCCGTTGATCTACCTGGAAAATAAAGGGTGGTTAGGGAAAAAAAAAAAACAGAAGAAAAAACAGGCAGCAGGCACATAACTTGAACGTTACAAACTTTATAAAACATGAATAAAACCTGAACATGAAAAAAAACAGAACTTTTAAAACCTGAACTAACTCAAATTTTTTTTTTCTTGCTACCTGTTTAATTTTTTTTCTTTTTTTAACCATATCACTCTTTATTTTCCTAGCAGAAACCTCTCCTTTCCCATGGGACAATGTGTAAAGTGTAAATCACACAGATATGGTGAGAAGTACACTACAGGGAGTGCAGAATTATTAGGCAAATGAGTATTTTGACCACATCATCCTCTTTATGCATGTTGTCTTACTCCAAGCTGTATAGGCTCGAAAGCCTACTACCAATTAAGCATATTAGGTGATGTGCATCTCTGTAATGAGAAGGGGTGTGGTCTAATGACATCAACACCCTATATCAGGTGTGCATAATTATTAGGCAACTTTCCTTTGGCAAAATGGGTCAAAAGAAGGACTTGACAGGCTCAGAAAAGTAAAAAATAGTGAGATATCTTGCAGAGGGATGCAGCACTCTTAAAATTGCAAAGCTTCTGAAGCATGATCATTGAACAATCAAGCGTTTCATTCAAAATAGTCAACAGGGTCGCAAGAAGCGTGTGGAAAAACCAAGGAGCAAAATAACTGCCCATGAACTGAGAAAAGTCAAGCGTGCAGCTGCCAAGATGCCACTTGCCACCAGTTTGGCCATATTTCAGAGCTGCAACATCACTGGAGTGCCCAAAATCACAAGGTGTGCAATACTCAGAGACATGGCCAAGGTAAGAAAGGCTGAAAGACGACCACCACTGAACAAGACACACAAGCTGAAACGTCAAGACTGGGCCAAGAAATATCTCAAGACTGATTTTTCTAAGGTTTTATGGACTGATGAAATGAGAGTAAGTCTTGATGGGCCAGATGGATGGGCCCGTGGCTGAATTGGTAAAGGGCAGAGAGCTCCAGTCCGACTCAGACGCCAGCAAGGTGGAGGTGGAGTACTGGTTTGGGCTGGTATCATCAAAGATGAGCTTGTGGGGCCTTTTCGGGTTGAGGATGGAGTCAAGCTCAACTCCCAGTCCTACTGCCAGTTTCTGGAAGACACCTTCTTCAAGCAGTGGTACAGGAAGAAGTCTGCATCCTTCAAGAAAAACATGATTTTCATGCAGGACAATGCTCCATCACACGCGTCCAAGTACTCTACAGCGTGGCTGGCAAGAAAGGGTATAAAAGAAGAAAATCTAATGAAAATCTAATGACATGGCCTCCTTGTTCACCTGATCTGAACTCCATTAAGAACCTGTGGTCCATCATCAAATGTGAGATTTACAAGGAGGGAAAACAGTACACCTCTCTGAACAGTGTCTGGGAGGCTGTGGTTGCTGCTGCACGCAATGTTGATGGTGAACAGATCAAAACACTGACAGAATCCATGGATGGCAGGCTTTTGAGTGTCCTTGCAAAGAAAGGTGGCTATATTGGTCACTGATTTGTTTTGTTTTTGAATGTTAGAAATGTATATTTGTGAATGTTGAGATGTTATATTGGTTTCACTGGTAAAAATAAATAATTGAAATGGGTATATATTTGTTTTTTGTTAAGTTGCCTAATAATTATGCACAGTAATAGTCACCTGCACACACAGATATCCCCCTAAAATAGCTAAAACTAAAAACAAACTAAAAACTACTTCCAAAAATATTCAGCTTTGATATTAATGAGTTTTTTGGGTTCATTGAGAACATGGTTGTTGTTCAATAAAAAAATTAATCCTCAAAAATACAACTTGCCTAATAATTCTGCACTCCCTGTATACACGTTATCCCAAGTGAAAGGAGAGGTTTCTACCGTTTCACACTTCTGCAGTAGCACAGCAGCACCATCCCCTATGTCTTAGGGTCTCTCAAAACCTAGTATCCTGAGAGACCCTTAAGGCCTGATTGTAAAAACTACCTGTGTTGTGCTGTCCCTATGTCCCTAAGTGTACCTGAGTGTGGTACTTCCGGAAACACTCCCCTAGGCATAGGGCAGGGTGGTCAGGACAGTCAGGACAGAAATAACGGGTGTCACGCGTTATTCCACTCCTGCTACAGACACGACATCTTTTTCGGGGTGGCGGTTGGGTTGAGGTACCGGTAACGACACCGGGATAGTGTCGCTCGTGTAGACGGCTTACTACACTAGTGGATGGGGCCACGGAACCTCCTGGATACAGGAGTTCCGAAATGATCTCTTCCTGAAATTTGAGGAAGGATCCTGTTCTCCCAGCCTTACTGTAGAGAACATAACCATTATAGGCAGCCAATTGAATTAAATATACAGACACCTTTTTATACCAGCGTCTGGTGTGTCGGGAAATCAAATACGGGGCCAACATCTGGTCATTGAAGTCCACCTCTCCCATGTGGAGGTTATAGTCGTGGACTGAGAGGGGCTTTTCAACGACACTGGTTGCTCGTTCAATTTGTATTGTCGTGTCTGCGTGAATGGAGGAGAGCATGTAAACGTCACGCTTGTCTCTCCATTTCACAGTGAGCATTTCTTCGTTACACAATGCTGCCCTCTGCCCCCTTGCAAGTCGGGTGGTAAGGAGCCGTTGGGGGAAGCCAATCTGTTCTAGGAACAAACGCTTGAAGAGGGCCACACTTGTGTAAAAGTTGTCCACATAATGATGGTACCCCTTGCCGAATAAGGGTGACACCAAGTCCCAGACTATCTTCCCACTGCTCCCCAGGTAGTCAGGGCAACCGACCGGCTCCAGGGTCTGATCTTTTCCCTCATAGATCCGAAATTTGTGCGTATAGCCTGTGGCCCTTTCACAGAGCTTATACAATTTGACCCCATACCGGGCATGCTTGCTTGGGATGTACTGTTTGAAGCCAAGGCGCCCGGTAAAATGTATTAGGGACTCGTCTACGCAGATGATTTGTGCGGGGGTATACAAATCTGCAAATTTCTGGTTGAAATGGTCTATGAGGGGGCGAATTCTGTGGAGCCGGTCAAAAGCTGAGTGGCCTCTGGGACAGGAGGTGGTATTGTCGCTAAAGTGCAGGAAACGCGGGATGGTCTCAAAATGTGTCCTGGACATGGCAGCAGAGTACATGGGCATGTGATGAATTGGGTTTGTGGACCAATATGACCGCAATTCATGCTTTTTTGTAATGCCCATGTTAAGGAGAAGGCACAGAAAAGTTCTAAATTCGGAAACTGGTTGGACTGGTTTCCACCGGAAAGGCTGGGCATAGAAGCTTCCCGGGTTGGCGTTTATAAATTGAGTGGCATACCGATTTGTTTCTGCCACGACTAAGTCATAGAGCTCCGCAGTGAAGAACAGCTCAAAAAACCCCAGCGCTGATCCGATCTGAGCTGTCTCCACCCGAACTCCTGACTGGGTGGTGAAAGGGGGAACTACTGGTGTGGCTGAAGTTGGGGGCTGCCAATCATGATTTGCCAGCACCTCAGGGACTCTAACACGGGGTTCAGACCTGAGCGTTTTTGAAACGCGCGTTTTACGCTCGTTTTTGTCGCGCGTATTTTAGCGCGTTTTTGCAAATAGGAAACGCGCGTCATACGCGCGTTCGTGATTCTGGAGACCAATAGAAAAAGGCATATCTACACCTTAATGCGCGTTTTACACGCGTTTTACGCGCGTTCCCAAGTCTATGGGAGAAAAAGCGCGCAAAAAAACGCTCCTGAACGAGCTTATGCGTCGGGCGTTTTACAGCGCGTTTTTACGCGCTGTAAAACGCTCAAGTGTGAACCACTCCCATAGGGATGCATTGGTTTTCATGTCTTGAGCGTTTTACAGCGCGTTTGAACGCGCTGTAAAACGCTCAGGTGTGAACCTAGGGTAAGGGCTCTACGGGCCTGTCTGCGCGGTGGCTGCGACGGGGGAATTACTGCACGTGCCACCGTACCAGCTTCAACTGCCCTTCTGGTGCTCGCCACTTCGCCATGTTGTACAGCAGTGCTGGTAGAAGGTCCAGGACGGGCTGCGCTGCTGGTGTATGCCTCACCACGTAATCCGGCAGCGCCAGCCCCACTCTGCTGCCCTTGAAACTGATCCTGTGCTACCTGCGGTCTAGCGACACGGGGCCGGGTACGCCTGGTGGTATCAGGGACCTCAACCTCCTTGTCCGAACTTTGGGTCAGACTGCCACTGCTCTCTACAGGTTCGTATTCTGACCCGCTAGATTCGTCAGATGAGGGTTCCCATTCCTCATCCGACTGGGTCAGAATCCTGTAGGCCTCTTCAAAGGAATACCCCTTATTTGACATTTGGGCGACTAAATTTAGGAGGTATTCCCTGAGACTACCCAAGAAAAAAAGCAAGCCTGTCTTACAAATGGGAGTGTAGCGAAGTACAGAAGCCGCTGCGATTGATAAAAAAGATCAAAACTGATTTTTTTTATCGCCGCAGCACTTGTGAAGTGATTGTGCAGTGATACAAAACAAATTTTTTTTTGTCACTGCGGCGGGGCGGGCGTGGGTGAACACAGGTGTGGGCGACCGATTAGGACTGATCAGGCAAACACTGCGTTTGGGGTGGAGGGCGAACTAAAGTGACAGTAATACTATTATAGATCTGACCGTGATCAGTTCTGATCACTTACAGATACTATAAAAGTACAAACGCTGAATAGCGCTACACTAATCAGCGAATCAGTGACTGCGGTGCGGTGGGCTGGGCGCTAACGCTAACTACCTAACAAAGGGGCCTAAACTAAACTAAGCCTAACAGTCAATTGTAGTGAAAAAAAAAAGTGACAGTTCACAAAAGTGACACTGATTACTTTTTTCCCTTTCACTATGTATTGACGGGGGGGTGATCAAGGGGTTAATTAGGGTGATGGGGGTGATCGGGGCCTGATGTGTAGTGTTTGGTGCACTTACTTGGGATCTGTGCTCTGTGCTGGGTCCAACCGATCAAAAGGACCCAGCACATGGCACAAATCCCTTATAAAACCCCTATTTTATAAATATAACTTGAATCACCATTTTCCATAGGTGATTTTAAAAATCACCAGCCTGCCAGCGCTGATCATTGGCTGGCAGGCTGGTGACACACATCTCCTGAGCCCGGCGGTGCGTTCCACTTGCGTTCCACCGGACCCTGGAGCGCGTCCAGGAGGAATAAACCGACTGCCCGCAGGACGCAATCCTGCGTACGGCGGTCGGCAAGAGGTTAAAAAAACGCTGACTTCCTCCCCTTTGTTTTTATCCACGGTCACGGTGTCTGCGCCGTGCAATTTACTGTCACACCCGATATGAGTGGTATTTTCTGTAGTACTATTCTCATCAGTTTAATCCCTCTAACGTCCCCAATCTGGGGTCCATTTATTGAATTGATTTTTCGAACAAGGAGATGGTTAAAAAAACGCTGGCTCCCTCCACTCTGTTTTAATCCACAGTCACTGCGTCTGAGTCGTGCAATTTACTGTCACACCCGATATGAGTGGTATTTTCTGTAGTACTATTCTCATCAGTTTAATCCCATAAACGTCCTCAATCTGGGGTCCATTTATTGAATAGATTTTTCGAACGGGGAGATGGTTAAAAAAACGCTGGCTCCCTCCACTCTGTTTTAATCCACGGTCACTGTGTCTGCGCCGTGCAATTTACTGTCACACCCGATATGAGTAGTATTTTCTGTAGTATTATTCTCATCAGTTCAATCCCTCTAACGTCCCCAATCTGGGGTCCATTTATTGAATAGATTTTTCGAACGGGGAGATGGTTAAAAAAACGCTGGCTCCCTCGACTCTGTTTTAATCCACGGTCACTGCGTCTGCGCCGTGCAATTTACTGTCACACCTCATATGAGAGGTATTTTCTGTAGTACTATTCTCATCAGATTAACCTCTGTTACATCCCATATCAGGGATTGCCTTTTGTGAAAACTTTTTTAGGCCGGGTACCTTCGACTGCCTTCACAGTGACAGACCAAACTCTCATACACCAAACTGAATTGAACCGGGAGATGGAAAAGGCAGCTTGGTCGGTCCTCTTACTCCCAAATTTGCGCACTGCGCGTGCACAGAGCAATGTGCTGTGACACCCTATATAAGTGGTGTCTTAACTAGTACTATTCCTATCAGTTTAATCCCTGTTACGTACCCTATCCGGGGACGTGTATTAACGTCCCCGTGTGTTAAAGTCGGGGTACTTTCCACTGTGGTGTCCCAATAGCGAGGCCCAAAGGCCTCAGACTCCACCAGCTGGTATGGTAAAAGCTGGCGGGCTAAGAGTTCCGTCAAGCCAGCTGTCAATCGCCCGGCAAGGGGGTGATTCTGTGACATTGGCTTCTTACGCTCAAACATGTCCTTGACAGACACCTGATTGTGGGCAGAGGAGCAGGAACTGCTGAAGATGAGAGGCGGGGTGGCGGTTGGTTGAGAGGGGGCAAGGAGGACAGCAGTGGTTGACGTGGCTGAAGATGCTGGACCAGGAGGAGCATGGTGGCTTTGAGTTTGTGTGCTGCTTGTACTCATGTGTTGATCCCATAGACGTTTGTGATGTGAGATCATGTGCCTTTGCAAAGCAATTGTACCGAGGTGGGTGTTGGACTTCCCACGACTCAGTTTCTTTTGGCACAGGTTGCAAATGGCATTGCTGTTATCAGAGGCAGACACACAAAAAAAATGCCACACTGCTGAGCTTTGCAATGACGGCATTCTGGTGGTGGCAACAGCATGCGTTGACTGGCGTGCTGTCTGGCTGACCCCAGGTGCCGATACATGCTGTCTGACTGTGCCACTAACTCCTTGCGACGACCTCCCACTGCTTCCAACTCGTCTCCTCCTTCTCTCTGTCTCCCCTTCTGAACTTTCCCCCTCTTCTTCTCTTCGAGCAGGCACCCACGTGGCATCCGTGGACACATCATCAACCGTTTCACTTGTATCTGACACTTCAGCAAAGGAAGCAGCAGCGGATACAACATCATCATCATCACACTGTACGTCCATGTGTGTAATCCTGCCAATCAAAAGCCTTATTTAACTGCAAGATACTGTGCCACCCGGTATCAGTGGTAGGCACTGGCAGTGGGCACACAACAGTCTGTGGAAGTCGGCCTGACACACACTGGCAGCAGGCAAGCAACTGAAATTAGACTAATGTGTAAAAATTAAATACCTTATTTATCGGCAAGCTACTGTGCCACCCGGTATCAGTGGTGGGCAAACTACAGTCAGTGGAAGTGGGCCTGACACACACTGGCAGCAGGCAACCAACTGAAGTTAGACTACTGTCTAAAATTTAAATGCCTTATTTATCGGCAAGCTACTGTGCCACCCGGTATCAGTGGTTGGCACTGGCAGTGGGCACACTACAGTCTGTGGAAGTGGGCCTGACACAAACTGGCAGCAGGCAAGCAACTGAAATTAGACTAATGTGTAAAAATTAAATGCTTATTTTACCGGCAAGCTACTGTGCCACCCGGTATCAGTGGTTGGCACTGGCAGTGGGCACACTACAGTCATTGGAAGTGGGCCTGACACACACTGGCAACAGGCAAGCAACTGAAATTAGACTACTGTCTAAAAATGAAATGCCTTATTTATCGGCAGTGGCAGTGGGCACACTACAGTCAGTGGAAGTGTGCCTGACACACACTGGCAGCAGGCAAGCAACTGAAATTAGACTACTGTCTAAAAATGAAATGCCTTATTTATCGGCAAGCAACTGTGCCACCCGGTATCAGTGGTTGGCACTGGCAGTGGGCACACTACAGTCTGTGGAAGTTGGCCTGACACACACTGGCAGCAGGCAAGCAACTGAATTTAGACTACTGTCTAAAAATGAAATGCCTTATTTATCGGCAAGCTACTGTGCAAACCCGGTTGCAGTGGTGGGCACTGGCAGTGGGCACACTACAGTCAGTGGAAGTGGGCCTGACACACACTGGCAGCAGGCAAGCAACTGAATTTAGACTACTGTCTAAAAATTAAATGCATTATTTATCGGCAAGCTACTGTGCCACCCGGTATCAGTGGTTGGCACTGGCAGTGGGCACACTACAGTCTGTGGAAGTGGGCCTAACACACACTGGCAGCAGGCAAGCTACTGAAATTAGACTAATGTGTAAAAATTAAATGCCTTATTTATCGGCAAGCTACTGTGCCACCCGGTATCAGTGGTGGGCACTGGCAGTGGGCACACTACAGTCAGTGGAAGTGTGCCTGACACACATTGGCAGCAGGAAAGCAACTGAAATTAGACTACGGTCTAAAAATTCAATGCCTTATTTATCGGCAAGCTACTGTGCCACCCGTTATCAGTGGTTGGCACTGGCAGTGGGCACACTACAGTCTGTGGAAGTCTGCCTGGCACACACTGGCAGCAGGCAAGCAACTGAAATTAGACTAATGTATAAAAATAAAATGCCTTATTTATCGACAAGCTATTGTGCCACCCGGCATCAGTGGTTGGCACTGGCAGTGGGCACACTACAGTCTGTGAAAGTGGGCCTGACACACACTGGCAGCAGGCAAGCAACTGAATTTAGACTACTGTCTAAAAATTAAATGCCTTATTTATCGGCAAGCTACTGTGCCACCCGGTATCAGTGGTTCGCACTGGCAGTGGGCACACTACAGTCTGTGGAAGTGGGCCTGACACACACTGGCAGCAGGCAAGCAACTGAATTTAAACTACTGTCTAAAAATTAAATGCCTAATTTATCGGCAAGCTACTGTGCCACCCGGTATCAGTGGTGGGCACTCTCAGTGGGCACACTACAGTCTGTGGAAGTTGGCCTGACACACACTGGCAGTAGGCAAGCAACTGAATTTAGACTATGGTCTAAAAATGAAATGCCTTATTTATCGGCAAGCTACTGTGCCACCCGGTATCAGTGGTGGGCACTGGCAGTGGGCACACTACAGTCAGTGGAAGTGTGCCTGACACAAACTGGCAGCAGGCAAGCAACTGAAATTTGACTACTGTCTAAAATTTAAATGCCTTATTTATCGGCAAGCTACTGTGCCACCCGGTATCAGTGGTGGGCACTGGCAGTGGGCACACTACAGTCAGTGGAAGTGGGCCTGACACACACTGGCAGCAGGAAAGCAACTGAAATTAGACTACGGTCTAAAAAATCAATGCCTTATTTATCAGCAAGGTACTGTGCCACTCGGTATCAGTGGTTGGCACTGGCAGTAGGCACACTACAGTCTGTGGAAGTCGGCCTGGCACACACTGGCAGCAGGCAAGCAACTGAAATTAGACTAATGTATAAAAATTAAATGCCTTATTTATCGGCAAGCTCCTGTGCCACCCGGTATCAGTGGTTGGCACTGGCAGTGGCCACACTACAGTCTTTGGAAGTGGGCCTGACACACACTGGCAGCAGGCAAGCAAATGAATTTAGACTACTGTCTAAAAATGAAATGCCTTATTTATCGGCAAGCTACTGTGCCATCCGGTATCAGTGGTTGGCACTGGCAGTGGGCACACTACAGTCAGTGGAAGTGGGCCTGACACACACTGGCAACAGGCAAGCAATTGAAATTAGACTAATGTGTAAAAATGAAATGCCTTATTTATCGGCAAGCTACTGTGCCACCTGGTATCAGTGGTTGGCACTGGCAGAGGGCACATTACAGTCATTGGAAGTTTGCCTGACACACACTGGCAGCAGGCAAGCAACTGAAATTTGACTAATGTGTAAAAATGAAATGCCTTATTTATCGGCAAGCTACTGTGCCACCCGGTATCAGTGGTTGGCACTGATAGTGGGCACACTACAGTCAGTGAAAGTTGGCCTGGCACACACTGGCAGCAGGCAAGCAACTGAAATTTGACTAATGTGTAAAAATTAAATGACTTATTTATCGGCAAGCTACTGTGCCACCTGGTATCAGTGGTTGGCACTGGCAGTGGGCACACTACAGTCTGTGGAAGAGGGCCTGACACACACTGGCAGCAGCCAAGCAACTGAAATTAGACTAATGTGTAAAACTTAAATGCCTTATTTACCGGCAAGCTACTGTGCCACCCGGTATCAGTGGTTGGCACTGGCAGTGGGCACACTACAGTCTGTGGAAGTTGGCCTGACACACACTGCCAGCAGGAAAGCAACTGAAATTAGACTACTGTCTAAAAATTAAATGCCTTTTTTATCGGCAAGCTACTGTGCCACCCGGTATCAGTGGTTGGCACTGGCAGTGGGCACACTACAGTCTGTGGAAGTGGGCCTGACACACACTGGCAGCAGGCAAGTAACTGAAATTAGACTAATGTGTAAAACTTAAAAGCCTTATTTATCGGCAAGCTACTGTGCCACCCGGTATCAGTGGTTGGCACTGGCAGTGGGCACACTACAGTCTGTGGAAGTGGGCCTGACATACACTGGCAGCAGGCAAGCAACTGAATTTAGACTACTGTCTAAAAATTAAATGCCTTATTTTATCGACAAGCTACTGTGCCACCCGGAATCAGTGGTTGGCACTGGCAATGGGCACACTACAGTCTGTGGAAGTGGGCCTGACACACTCTGGCAGCAGGCAAGCAACTGAAATTAGACTAATGTGTAAAAATTAAATGCCTTATTTATCGGCAAGCTGCTGTGCCACCCGGTATCAGTGGTTGGCACTGGCATTGGCCACACTACAGTCTGTGGAAGTGGGCCTGACATACACTGGCAGCAGGCAAGCAACTGAATTTAGACTACTGTCTAAAAATTAAATGCCTTATTTAATCGACAAGCTACTGTGCCACCCGGAATCAGTGGTGGGCACTGACAGTGGGCACACTACAGTCTGTGGAAGTGGGCCTGACACACAATGGCAGCAGGCAAGCAACTGAAATTAGACTAATGTGTAAAAATTAAATGCCTTATTTATCGGCAAGCTACTGTGCCACCTGGTATCAGTGGTTGGCACTAGCAATGGGCACACTACAGTCTGTGGAAGTGGGCATGACACACACTGGCAGCAGGCAAGCAACTGAATTTAGACTACTGTCTAAAAATTAAATGCCTTATTTATTGGCAAGCTACTGTGCCACCCGGTATCAGTGGTTGGCACTGGCAATGGGCACACTACAGTCTGTGGAAGTGGGCCTGACACACACTGGCAGCAGGCAAGCAACTGAAATTAGACTAATGAGTAAAACTTAAATGCCTTATTTATCGGCAAGCTACTGTGCCACCCGGTATCAGTGGTTGGCACTGGCAGTGGGCACACTATAGTCTGTGGAAGTGGGCCTGACACACACTGGCAGCAGGCAAGCAACTGAATTTAGACTACTGTCTAAAAATTAAATGCCTTATTTATCGGCAAGCTACTGTGCCACCCGGTATCAGTGGTTGGCACTGGCAATGGGCACACTACAGTCTGTGGAAGTGGACCTGACACACACTGGCAGCAGGCAAGTAACTGAAATTAGACTAATGTGTAAAACTTAAAAGCCTTATTTATCTGCAAGCTATTGTGCCACCCGGTATCAGTGGTTGGCACTGGCAGTGGCCACACTACAGTCTGTGGAAGTGGGCCTGACATACACTGGCAGCAGGCAAGCAACTGAATTTAGACTACTGTCTAAAAATTAAGTGCCTTATTTTATCGACAAGCTACTGTGCCACCGGGAATCAGTGGTGGGCACTGGCAGTGGGCACACTACAGTCTGTGGAAGTGGACCTGACACACAATGGCAGCAGGCAGGCAACTGAAATTTGACTAATGTGTAAAAATGAAATGCCTTATTTATCGGCAAGCTACTGTGCCACCTGGTATCAGTGGTTGGCACTGCCAATGGGCACACTACAGTCTGTGGAAGTGGGCATGACACACACTGGCAGCAGGCAAGCAACTGAATTTAGACTACTGTCTAAAAATTAAATGCCTTATTTATCGGCAAGCTACTGTGCCACCCGGTATCAGTGGTTGGCACTGGCAATGGGCACACTACAGTCTGTGGAAGTGGGCCTGACACACACTGGCAGCAGGCAAGCAACTGAAATTAGACTAATGTGTAAAACTTAAATGCCTTATTTATCGGCAAGCTACTGTGCCACCTGGTATCAGTGGTTGGCACTGGCAATGGGCACACTACAGTCTGTGGAAGTGGGCATGACACACACTGGCAGCAGGCAAGCAATTGAATTTAGACTACTGTCTAAAAATTAAATGCCTTATTTATTGGCAAGCTACTGTGCCACCCGGTATCAGTGGTTGGCACTGGCAATGGGCACACTACAGTCTGTGGAAGTGGGCCTGACACACACTGGCAGCAGGCAAGCAACTGAAATTAGACTAATGTGTAAAACTTAAATGCCTTATTTATCGGCAAGCTACTGTGCCACCCGGTATCAGTGGTTGGCACTGGCAGTGGGCACACTACAGTCTGTGGAAGTGGGCCTGACACACACTGGCAGCAGGCAAGCAACTGAATTTAGACTACTGTCTAAAAATTAAATGCCTTATTTATCGGCAAGCTACTGTGCCACCCGGTATCAGTGGTTGGCACTGGCAATGGGCACACTACAGTCTGTGGAAGTGGGCCTGACACACACTGGCAGCAGGCAAGCAACTGAAATTAGACTAATGTGTAAAAATTAAATGCCTTATTTATCGGCAAGCTACTGTGCCACCTGGTATCAGTGGTTGGCACTGGCAATGGGCACACTACAGTCTGTGGAAGTGGGCATGACACACACTGGCAGCAGGCAAGCAATTGAATTTAGACAACTGTCTAAAAATTAAATGCCTTATTTATTGGCAAGCTACTGTGCCACCCTGTATCAGTGGTTTGCACTGGCAATGGGCACACTACAGTCTGTGGAAGTGGGCCTGACACACACTGGCAGCAGGCAAGTAACTGAAATTAGACTAATGTGTAAAACTTAAAAGCCTTATTTGTCGGCAAGCTACTGTGCCACCCGGTATCAGTGGTTGGCACTGGCAGTGGCCACACTACAGTCTGTGGAAGTGGGCCTGACATACACTGGCAGCAGGCAAGCAACTGAATTTAGACTACTGTCTAAAAATTAAATGCCTTATTTTATCGACAAGCTACTGTGCCACCCGGAATCAGTGGTGGGCACTGACAGTGGTCACACTACAGTCTGTGGAAGTGGGCCTGACACACAATGGCAGCAGGCAGGCAACTGAAATTAGACTAAAGTGTAAAAATTAAATGCCTTATTTATCGGCAAGCTACTGTGCCACCTGGTATCAGTGTTTGGCACTGGCAATGGGCACACTACAGTCTGTGGAAGTGGGCATGACACACACTGGCAGCAGGCAAGCAATTGAATTTAGACTACTGTCTAAAAATTAAATGCCTTATTTATTGGCAAGCTACTGTGCCACCCGGTATCAGTGGTTGGCACTGGCAATGGGCACACTACAGTCTGTGGAAGTGGGCCTGACACACACTGGCAGCAGGCAAGCAACTGAAATTAGACTAATGTGTAAAACTTAAATGCCTTATTTATCGGCAAGCTACTGTGCCACCCGGTATCAGTGGTTGGCAATGGCAGTGGGCACACTACAGTCTGTGGAAGTGGGCCTGACACACACTGGCAGCAGGCAAGCAACTGAATTTAGACTACTGTCTAAAAATTAAATGCCTTATTTATCGGCAAGCTACTGTGCCACCCGGTATCAGTGGTTGGCACTGGCAATGGGCACACTACAGTCTGTGGAAGTGGGCCTGACACACACTGGCAGCAGGCAAGCAACTGAAATTAGACTAATGTGTAAAACTTAAAAGCCTTATTTATCGGCAAGCTACTGTGCCACCTGGTATCAGTGGTTGGCACTAGCAATGGGCACACTACAGTCTGTGGATGTGGGCATGACACACACTGGCAGCAGGCAAGCAACTGAATTTAGACTACTGTCTAAAAATTAAATGCCTTACTTATTGGCAAGCTAGTGTGCCACCCTGTATCAGTGGTTTGCACTGGCAATGGGCACACTACAGTCTGTGGAAGTGGGCCTGACACACACTGGCAGCAGGCAAGCAACTGAAATTAGACTAATGTGTAAAACTTAAATGCCTTATTTATCGGCAAGCTACTGTGCTACCCGGTATCAGTGGTTGGCACTGGCAGTGGGCACACTATAGTCTTTGGAAGTGGGCCTGAAACACACTGGCACCAGGCAAGCAACTGAATTTAGACTACTGTCTAAAAATGAAATGCCTTATTTATCGGCAAGCTACTGTGCCACCCGGTATCAGTGGTTGGCACTGGCAATGGGCACACTACAGTCTGTGGAATTGGGCCTGACACACACTGGCAGCAGGCAAG
>JAKVIS010000612.1:0-59988 GCA_033119425.1 Bufotes viridis | reverse complement strand
GGATTCCCAACCAGTCTCCCAAGCTGGTACTTTCCCAGCCTTAAGCTGTTTACCTTCAGCGATCTGACGAGTGCAGGTATGATCAGCTTAGAATAACCGTTGACAGAGTCTGTTGTAAGCCATTGTCCTCTTTTGATGGAAATCATTTGTACCCTTAACTTGGGAAAAAAGTCAACGGAACCAGGGATTTCCAACCAGTCTCCCAAGCTGGTACTTGCCCAACCTTAAGCTGTTTACCTTCTGCGATCTGACGAGCGCAGGTATGATCAGCTTAGAATAACCATTGACAGAGTCTGATGCAAGCCATTGTCCTTTTTTGAAGGAAATCATTAGTTAACTTAACTTTTGAAAAAAGTCAACAGAACCATCGATTCCCAACCAGTCTCCAAAGCTGGTACTTGCCCAGCCTTAAGCTGTTTACCTTCTGCAATTTGACGAGTGCAGGTATGATCAGCTTAGAATAGCCCTTGACAGAGTCTTCTGCAAGCCATTGTCCTCTTTTGATGGAAATCATTTGTACCCTTAACTTGGGAAAAAAGGCAACAAAACCAGGGATTCCCAATCAGTCTCCCAAGCTGGTACATGCCCAGCCTTAAGCTGTTTACCTTCTGGGACCTGATGAGTGCAGGTATGATCAGCATAGAATAACCGTTGACAGAGTCTGTTGTAAGCCATTGTCCTCTTTTGATGGAAATCATTTGTACCCTTAACTTGGGAAAAAAGTTAACGGTACCAGGGATTCCCAACCAGTCTCTCAAGCTGGTACTTGCCCAGCCTTAGGCTGTTTACCTTCTGCGATCTGACGAGTGCAGGTAGGATCAGCTTAGAATAACCGTTGACAGAGTCTGCTGCAAGCCATTGTCCTCTTTTGATGGAAATCATTTGTACCCTTAACTTGGGAAAAAAAAACAACGGAACCAGGTATTCCCAACCAGTCTCCCAAGCTGGTACGTGCCCATTCTTAAGCTGTTTACCTTCTGCGATCTGACGAGTGCAGGTATGATGAGCTTAGAATAACCGTTGACAGAGTCTGTTGTAAGCCATTGTCCTCTTTTGATGGAAATCATTTTTACCCTTAACTTGGGAAAAAAGTCAACGGAACCAGGGATTCCCAACCAGTCTCCCAAGCTGGTACTTGCCCAGCCTTAAGCTGTTTACCTTCTGCGATCTGGCGAGTGCAGGTATGATCAGCTTAGAATAACCGTTGACAGAGTCTGTTGTAAGCCATTGTCCTCTTTTGATGGAAATCATTTGTACCCTTAACTTGGGAAAAAAGTCAACGGAACCAGGGATTTCCAACCAGTCTCCCAAGCTGGTACTTGCCCAGCCTTAAGCTGTTTACCTTCTGCGATCTGACGAGTGCAGGTATGATCAGCTTAGAATAACCGTTGACAGAGCTCTGCTGCAAGCCATTGTCCTCTTTTGATGGAAATCATTTGTACCCTTAACTTGGGAAAAAGTCAACGGAACCAGGGATTCCCAACCAGTCTCCCAAGCTGGTACTTGCCCAGCCTTATGCTGTTACCTTCTGCGATCTGACGAGTGCAGGTATGATCAGCTTAGAATAACCGTTGACAGAGCTTTGCTGCAAGCAATTGTCCTCTTTTGATGGAAATCATTTGTACCCTTAACTTGGGAAAAAGTCAACGGAACCAGGTATTCCCAACCAGTCTCCCAAGCTGGAACTTGCCCAGCCTTAAGCTGTTTACCTTCTGCGATCTGACGAGTGCAGGTATGATCAGCTTAGAATAACCGTTGACAGAGTCTGCTGCAAGCCATTGTCCTCTTTTGATGGAAATCATTTGTACCCTTAACTTGGGTATAAAGTCAACGGAACCAGGGATTCCCAACCAGTCTCCCAAGCTGGTACTTGCCCAGCCTTAAGCTGTTTACCTACTGCGATCTGACGAGTGCAGGTATGATCAGCTTAGAATAACCGTTGACAGAGTCTGCTGCAAGCCATTGTCCTCTTTTGATGGAAATCATTTGTACCCTTAACTTGGGAAAAAAGTTAACGGAACCAGGGATTCCCAACCAGTCTCCCAAGCTGGTACTTGCCCAGCATTAAGCTGTTTACCTTCTGCGATCTGACGAGTGCAGGTATGATCAGCTTAGAATAACCGTTGACAGAGTCTGCTGCAAGCCATTGTCCTCTTTTGATGGAAATCATTTGTACCCTTAACTTGGGAAAAAGTCAACGGAACCAGGGATTCAACCAGTCTCCCAAGCTAGTACTTGCTCAGCCTTAAGCTGTTTACCTTCTGCGATCTGACGAGTGCAGGTATGATCAGCTTAGAATAACCGTTGACAGAGTCTGCTGCAAGCCATTGTCCTCTTTTGATGGAAATCATTTGTACCCTTAACTTGGGTATAAAGTCAACGGAACCAGGGATTCCCAACCAGTCTCCCAGCCTGGTACTTGCCCAGCCATAAGCTGTTAAACTACTGCGATCTGACGAGTGCAGGTATGATCAGCTTAGAATAACCGTTGACAGAGTCTGCTGCAAGCCATTGTCCTCTTTTGATGGAAATCATTTGTACCCTTAACTTGGGAAAAAGTTAACGGTACCAGGATTCCCAACCAGTCTCCCAAGCTGGTACTTGCCCAGCCTTAGGCTGTTTACCTTCTGCGATCTGACGAGTGCAGGTATGATCAGCTTAGAATAACCGTTGACAGAGTCTTTCTGCAAGCAATTGTCCTCTTTTGATGGAAATCATTTGTACCCTTAACTTGGGAAAAAATCAACGGAACCAGGTATTCCCAACCAGTCTCCCAATCTGGTACTTGCCCAGCCTTAAGCTGTTTACCTTCTGCGATCTGACGAGTGCAGGTATGATCAGCTTAGAATAACCGTTGTCAGAGTCTGCTGCAAGCCATTGTCCTCTTTTGATGGAAATCATTTGTACCCTTAACTTGGGTATAAAGTCAACGGAACCAGGGATTCCCAACCAGTCTCCCAAGCTGGTACTTGCCCAGCCATAAGCTGTTTAACTATCTGCGATCTGACGAGTGCAGGTATGATCAGCTTAGAATAACTCATTGACAGAGTCTGCTGCAAGCCATTGTCCATTTTGATGGAAATCATTAGATAACTTTAACTTTGGAAAGAATTCAACAGAACCATCGATTCCCAACCAGTCTCCAAAGCTGGTACTTGCCCAGCCTTAAGCTGTTTACCTTCTGCGATCTGACGAGTGCAGGTATGATCAGCTTAGAATAACCGTTGACAGAGTTTGCTGCAAGCCATTGTCCTCTTTTGATGGAAATCATTTGTACCCTTAACTTGGGAAAAAAGTCAACGGAACCAGGGATTCCCAACCAGTCTCCCAAGCTGGTACTTGCCCAGCCTTAAGCTGTTTACCTTCTGCGATCTGACGAGTGCAGGTATGATCAGCTTAGAATAACCGTTGACAGAGTCTCTTGCAAGCCATTGTCCTCTTTTGATGGAAATCATTTGTACCCTTAACTTGGGAAAAAGTCAACGGAACCAGGGATTCCCAACCAGTCTCCCAAGCTGGTACTTGCCCAGCTTTAAGCTGTTTACCTTCTGCGATCTGGCGAGTGCAGGTATGATCAGCTTAGAATAACCGTTGACAGAGTCTGCTGCAAGCCATTGTCCTCTTTTGATGGAAATCATTTGTACCCTTAACTTGGGAAAAAAGTCAACGGAACCAGGGATTCCCAACCAGTCTCCCAAGCTGGTACTTGCCCAGCCTTAAGCTGTTTACCTTCTGCGATCTGACGAGTGCAGGTATGATCAGCTTAGAACAACCGTTGACAGAGTCTGCTGCAAGCCATTGTCCTCTTTTGATGGAAATCATTTGTACCCATAACTTGGGAAAAAAGTCAACGAAACCAGGGATTCCCAACCAGTCTCCCAAGCTGGTACTTGCCCAGCCTTAAGCTGTTTACCTTCTGCGATCTGACGAGTGCAGGTATGATGAGCTTAGAATAACCGTTGACAGAGTCTGATGCAAGCCATTGTCCTCTTTTGATGGAAATCATTTGTACCCTTAACTTGGGAAAAAGTCAACGGAACCAAGGATTCCCAACCAGTCTCCCAAGCTGGTACTTGCCCAACCTTAAGCTGTTTACTTTCTGCGATCTGACGAGTGCAGGTATGATCAGCTTAGAATAACCGTTGACAGAGTCTGATGCAAGCCATTGTCCTCTTTTGATGGAAATCATTAGATAACCTTAACTTGTGGAAAAAGTCAACAGAACCATCGATTCCCAACCAGTCTCCAAAGCTGGTACTTGCCCAGCCTTAAGCTGTTTACCTTCTGCGATCTGACGAGTGCAGGTATGATCAGCTTAGAATAACCGTTGACAGAGTCTCATGCAAGCCATTGTCCTCTTTTGATGGAAATCATTTGTACCCTTAACTTGGGAAAAAAGTCAACGGAACCAGGGATTCCCAACCAGTCTCCCAAGCTGGTACTTGCCCAGCCTTAAGCTGTTTACCTTCTGCGATCTGACGAGTGCAGGTATGATCAGCTTAGAATAACCGTTGACAGAGTCTCCTGCAAGCCATTGTCCTCTTTTGATGGAAATCATTTGTACCCTTAACTTGGGAAAAAGTCAACGGAACCAGGGATTCCCAACCAGTCTCCCAAGCTGGTACTTGCCCAGCCTTAAGCTGTTTACCTTCTGCGATCTGACGAGTGCAGGTATGATCAGCTTAGAATAACCGTTGACAGAGCTCTGTTGCAAGCCATTGTCCTCTTTTGATGGAAATCATTTGTACCCTTAACTTGGGAAAAAGTCAACGGAACCAGGGATTCCCAACCAGTCTCCCAAGCTGGTACTTGCCCAACCTTAAGCTGTTTACCTTCTGCGATCTGACGAGTGCAGGTATGATCAGCTTAGAATAACCGTTGACAGAGTCTGTTGCAAGCCATTGTCCTCTTTTGATGGAAATCATTTGTACCCTTAACTTGGGAAAAAGTCAACAGAACCAGGGATTCCCAAACAGTCTCCCAAGCTGGTACTTGCCCAGCCTTAAGCTGTTTACCTTCTGCAATCTGACGAGTGCAGGTATGATCAGCTTAGAATAACCGTTGACAGAGTCTGCTGCAAGCCATTGTCCTCTTTTGATGGAAATCATTTGTACCCTTAACTTGGGAAAAAAGTTAACGGAACCAGGGATTCCCAACCAGTCTCCCAAGCTGGTACTTGCCCAGCCTTATGCTGTTTACCTTCTGCGATCTGACGAGTGCAGGTATGATCAGCTTAAAATATCCATTGACAGAGCTTTCTGCAAGCAATTGTCCTCTTTTGATGGAAATCATTTGTACCCTTAACTTGGGAAAAAGTCAACGGAAACAAGGATTCCCAACCAGTCTTCCAAGCTGGTACTTGCCCAGCCTTAAGCTGTTTAACTTCTGCGATCTGACGAGTGCAGGTTTGATCAGCTTAGAATAACCGTTGACAGGGTCTGTTACAAGCCATTGTCCTCTTTTGATGGAAATCATTTGTACCCTTACCTTAGGAAAAAAGTTAACGGAACCAGGGATTCCCAACCAGTCTCCCAAGCTGGTACTTGCCCAGCCTTATGCTGTTTACCTTCTGTGATCTGACGAGTGTAGGTATGATCAGCTTAAAATAACCGTTGACAGAGCTTTCTGCAAGCAATTGTCCTCTTTTGATGGAAATCATTTGTACCCTTAACTTAGGAAAAATTCAACGGAAACAAGGATTCCCAACCAGTCTCCCAAGCTGGTACTTGCTCAGCCTTATGCAATCTGACGAGTGCAGGTATGATCAGCTTAAAATAACCGTTGACAGGGTCTGCTGCAAGCCATTGTCCTCTTTTGATGGAAATCATTTGTACCCTTAACTTGGGAAAAAAGTTAACGGAACCAGTTATTCCCAACCAGTCTCCCAAGCTGGTACTTGCCCAGCCTTATGCTGTTTACCTTCTGCGATCTGACGAGTGCAGGTATGATCAGCTTAGAATAACCATTGACAGAGCTTTCTGCAAGCAATTGTCCTCTTTTGATGGAAATCATTTGTTCCCTTAACTTGGGAAAAAGTCAACGGAAACAGGGATTCCCAACCATTCTTCCAATCTGGTACTTGCCCAGCCTTAAGCTGTTTACCTTCTGCGATCTGACGAGTGCAGGTATGATCAGCTTAGAATAAGCGTTGACAGAGCTTTCTGCAAGCAATTGTCCTCTTTTGATGGAAATCTTTTGTACCCTTAACTTGGGAAAAAGGTCAACGGAACCAGGGATTCCCAACCAGTCTCCCAAGCTGGTACTTGCCCAGCCTTAAGCTGTTTACCTTCTGTGGTCTGACGAGTGCAGGTTTGATCAGCTTAGAATAACCGTTGAAAGAGTCTAACGCAAGCCATTGTCCTCTTTTGATGGAAATCATTTGAACCCTTAACTTGGGGAAAAAGTTAATGGAACCAGGGATTCCCAACCAGTCTCCCAAGCTGGTACTTGCCCAGCCTTATGCTGTTTACCTTCTGCGATCTGACGAGTGCAGGTATGATCAGCTTAGAATAACCGTTGACAGAGCTTTCTGCCAGCAATTGTCCTCTTTTGATGGAAATCATTTGTACCCTTAACTTGGGAAAAAAGTCAACGGAAACAAGGATTCCCAACCAGTCTTCAAGCTGGTACTTGCCCAGCCTTAAGCTGTTTACCTTCTGCGATCTGACGAGTGCAGGTATGATCAGCTTAGAATAACCGTTGACAGGGTCTGCTACAAGCCATTATCCTCTTTTGATGGAAATCATTTGTACCCTTAACTTGGGGAAAAAGTTAACGGAACCAGGGATTCCCAACCAGTCTCCCAAGCTGGTACTTGCACAACCTTATGCTGTTTACCTTCTGCGATTTGACGAGTGCAGGTATGATCAGCTTACAGTAACCGTTGACAGAGCTTTCTGCAAGCAATTGTCCTCTTTTGATGGAAATCATTTGTACCCTTAACTTGCAAAAAGTCAACGGAACCAGGGATTTCCAACCAGTTTTCCAAGCTGGTACTTGCCCAGCCTTAAGCTGTTTACCTTCTGCGATCTGACGAGTGCAGGTATGATCAGCTTAGAATAACCGTTGACAGAGCTTTCTGCAAGCAATTGTCCTCTTTTGATGGAAATCATTTGTACCCTTAACTTTGGAAAAAAGTCAACGGAACCAGGGATTCCCAACCAGTCTCCCAAGCTGGTACTTGCCCAGCCTTAAGCTGTTTACCTTCTGCGATCTGACGAGTGCAGGTATGATCAGCTTAGAATAACCGTTGACAGGGTCAGCTGCAAGCCATTGTCCTCTTTTGATGGAAATCATTTGTACCCTTAACTTGGGAAAAAAGTCAACGGAACCAGGGATTCCCAACCAGTCTCCCAAGCTGGTACTTGCCCAGCCTTATGCTTTTTACCTTCTGCGATCTGACGAGTGCAGGTATGATCAGCTTAGAACAACCGTTGACAGAACTTTCTGCAAGCAATTGTCCTCTTTTGATGGAAATCATTTGTACCCTTAACTTGGGAAAAAGTCAACGGAACCAGGGATTTCCGACCAGTCTTCCAACCTGGTACTTGCCCAGCCTTAAGCTGTTTACCTTCTGCGATCTGACGAGTGCAGGTATGATTAACTAGAATAACCGTTGACAGAGCTTTCTGCAAGCAATTGTCCTCTTTTGATGGAAATCATTTGTACCCTTAACTTGGGAAAAAGTCAACGGAACCAGGGATTCCCAACCAGTCTCCTAAGCTGGTACTTGCCCAGCCTTAAGCTGTTTACCTTCTGCGATCTGATGAGTGCAGGTAAGATCAGCTTAGAATAACCGTTGACAGGGTCTGCTGCAAGCCATTGTCCTCTTTTGATGGAAATCATTTGTACCCTTAACTTGGAAAAAGTCAATGGAACCAGAGATTCCCATGCAGTCTCCCAAACTAGTACTTGCTCAGCCTTATGCTGTTTACTTTCTGCGATCTGACGAGTGCAGGTATGATCAGCTTAGAATAACCCTTGACAGAGTCTGCTGCAAGCCATTGTCCTCTTTTGATGGAAATCATTTGTACCCTTAACTTGGGAAAAAGTTAACGGAACCAGGGATTCCCAACCAGTCTCCCAAGCTGGTACTTGCCCAGCCTTAAGCTGTTTACCTTCTGCGATCTGACAAGTGCAGGAATGATCAGCTTAGAATAACCGTTGACAGAGTCTGCTGCAAGCCATTGTCCTCTTTTGATGGAAATCATTTGTACCCTTAACTTGGGAAAAAATCAACGGAACCAGGGATTCCCAACCAGTCTCCCAAGCTGGTACTTGCCCAGCCTTATGCTGCTTACCTTCTGCGATCTGACGAGTGCAGGTATGATCAGCTTAGAATAACCGTTGACAGAGCTTTCTGCATGCAATTGTCCTCTTTTGATGGAAATCATTTGTACCCTTAACTTGGGAAAAAAGTCAACGGAAACAGGGATTCCAAACCAATCTTCCAAGCTGGTACTTGCTCAGCCTTAAGCTGTTTACCTTCTGCGATCTGACGAGTGCAGGTATGATCAGCTTAGAATAACCGTTGACAGAGACTGCTGCAAGCCATTGTCCTCTTTTGATGGAAATCATTTGTACCCTTAACTTTGTAAAAAAGTCAACGGAACCAGGGATTCCCAACCAGTCTCCCAAGCTGGTTCTTGCCCAGCCTTAAGCTGTTTACCTTCTGCGATCTGACGAGTGCAGGTATGATCAGATTAGAATAACCGTTGACAGAGCTTTCTGCAAGCAATTGTCCGATTTTGATGGAAATCATTTGTACACTTAACTTTGGAAAAAAGTCAACGGAACCAGGGATTCCCAACCAGTCTCCCAAGCTGGTACTTGCCCAGCCTTAAGCTGTTTACCTTCTGCGGTCTGACGAGTGCAGGTTTGATCAGCTTAGAATAACCGTTGACAAAGTCCTACGCAAGCCATTGTCCTTTTTTGATGGAAATCATTAGTCAACTTAACTTTTGAAAAAAGTCAACGGAACCAGGGATTCCCAACTAGTCTCCCAAGCTTGTACTTGCCCAGCCTTAAGCTGTTTACCTTCTGCGATCTGATGAGAGCAGGTATGATCAGCTTAGAATAACCGTTGGCAGATCTTTCTGCAAGCCATTGTCCTCTTTTGATGGAAATCATTAATTTACTTAACTTTTTAAAAAAGTCAACGGAACCAGGGATTCCCAACTACTCTCCCAAGCTGGTACTTGCCCAGCCTTAAGCTGTTTACCTGCTGCGATCTGACGAGTGCAGGTATGATCAGCTTAGAATAACCATTGACAGAGTCTGCTGCAAGCTATTGTCCTCTTTTGATGGAAATCATTTGTACCCTTAACTTGGGAAAAAGTCAATGGAACCAGGGATTCCCAACCTGTGTACTTGCCCAGCCTTAAGCTGTTTTGTTTCTGCGATCTGACGGAGTGCAGGTATGATCAGCTTAGAATAACCATTGACAGAGTCTGTTGCAAGCCATTGTCCTCTTTTGATGGAAATCATTTGTACCTTTAACTTGGGAAAAAAGTCAACGGAACCAGGGATTCCCAACCAATCTCCTAAGCTGGTACTTGCCCAGCCTTAAGCTGTTTACCTTCTGCAATCTGACGAGTGCAGGTATGATCAGCTTAGAATAACCGTTGACAGAGTCTGCTGCAAGCCATTGTCCTCTTTTGATGGAAATCATTTGTACCCTTAACTTGGGAAAAAGTAAACATAACCAGGGATTCCCAACCAGTCTCCCAAGCTGGTACTTGCCCAGCCTTAAGCTGTTTACCTTCTGCCGTCTGACGAGTGCAGGTTTGATCAGCTTAGAATAACCGTTGACAAAGACTTACGCAAGCCATTGTCCTTTTTGACGGAAATCATTAGTCAACTTAACTTTTGGAAAAAGTCAATGGAACCATGGACTCCCAACTAGTCTACCAAGCTGGTACTTGCCCAGTCTTAAGCTGTTTACCTTCTGCGATCTGACGAGTGCAGGTATGATCAGCTTAGAATAACCGTTGACAGAGTCTGCTGCAAGCCATTGTCCTCTTTTGATGGAAATCATTTGTACCCTTAACTTGGGAAAAAGTCAACGGAACCAGGGATTCCCAACCAGTCTCCCAAGCTGGTACTTGCCCAGCCTTAAGCTGTTTACCTTCTGCGATCTGACAAGTGCAGGTATGATCAGCTTAGAATAACCGTTGACAGAGTCTGCTGCAAGCCATTGTCCTCTTTTGATGGAAATTATTTGTACCCTTTACTTGGGAAAAAGTTAACGGAACCAGGAATTCCCAACCAGTCTCCCAAGCTGGTACTTGCCCAGCCTTTGGCTTTTTACCTTCTGCGATCTGACGAGTGCAGGTATGATCAGCTTAGAATAACCGTTGACAGAGCTTTCTGCAAGCAATTGTCCTCTTTTGATGGAAATCATTTGTACACTTAACTTGGGAAAAAGACAACGGAACCAGGGATTCCCAACCAGTCTCCCAAGCTGGTACTTGCCCAGCCTTAAGCTGTCTACCTTATGCGATCTGATGAGTGCAGTTATGATCAGCTTAGTATAACCGTTGACAGAGTCTGCTGCAAGCCATTGTCCTCTTTTGATGGAAATCATTTGTACCCTTAACTTGGGGAAAAAGCCAACGGAACAAGAGATTCCTAACCAGTCTCCCAAGCTGGTACTTGCCCAGCCTGAAGCTGTTTACCTTCTGCGATCTGATGAGTGCAGGTATGATCAGCTTAGAATAACCGTTGACAGAGTCTGCTGCAAGCCATTGTCCTCTTTTGATGGAAATCGATTGTACCCTTAACTTGGGAAAAAGTTAACGGAACCGGGATTCCCAACCAGTCTCCCAAGCTGGTACTTGCCCAGCCTTAAGCTGTTTACCTTCTGCGGTCTGACGAGTGCAGGTTTGATCAGCTTAGAATAACCGTTGACAAAGTCTTACGCAAGCCATTGTCCTTTTTGATGGAAATCATTTGTACCCTTAACTTGGGAAAAAGACAACGGAACCAGGGATTCCCAACCAGTCTCCCAAGCTAGTACTTGCCCAGCCTTAAGCTGTTTACCTTCTGCGATCTGACAAGTGCAGGTATGATCAGCTTAGAATAACCGTTGTCAGAGTCTGCTGCAAGCCATTGTCCTCTTTTGATGGAAATTATTTGTACCCTTAACTTGGGAAAAAGTTAACGGAACCAGGAATTCCCAACCAGTCTCCCAAGCTGGTACTTGCCCAGCCTTAGGCTTTTTACCTTCTGCGATCTGACGAGTGCAGGTATGATCAGCTTAGAATAATCGTTGACAGAGCTTTCTGCAAGCAATTGTCCTCTTTTGATGGAAATCATTTGTACCCTTAACTTGGGAAAAAGACAACGGAACCAGGGATTCCGAACCAGTCTCCCAAGCTGGTACTTGCCCAGCCTGAAGCTGTTTACCTTCTGCAATCTGATGAGTGCAGGTATGCTCAGCTTAGAATAACCGTTGACAGAGTCTGCTGCAAGCCATTGTCCTCTTTTGATGGAAATCGATTTGTACTCCTTAACTTGGGAAAAAGTTAACGGAACCAGGGATTCCCAAGCAGTCTCGCAAGCTGGTACTTGCCCAGCCTTAGGCTTTTTACCTTCTGCGATCTGACGAGTGCAGGTATGATCATCTTAGAATAACCGTTGACAGAGCTTTCTGCAAGCAATTGTCCTCTTTTGATGGAAATCATTTGTACCCTTAACTTGGGAAAAAAGACAACGGATCCAGGGATTCCCAACCAGTCTCCCAAGCTGGTACTTGCCCAGCCTTAAGCTGTTTACCTTATGCGATCTGATGAGTGCAGGTATGATTAGCTTAGAATAACCGTTGACAGAGACTGCTGAAAGCAATTGTGCTCTTTTGATGGAAATCATTTGTACCCTTAACTTGGGAAAAAGCCAACGGAACAAGGGATTCCCAACCAGTCTCCCAAGCTAGTACTTTCCCAGCCTGAAGCTGTTTACCTTCTGCGATCTGATGAGTGCAGGTATGATCAGCTTAGAATAACCGTTGACAGAGTCTGCTGCAAGCCATTGTCCTCTTTTGATGGAAATCATTTGTACCCTTAACTTGGGAAAACGTTAACAGAACCAGGGATTCCCAAACATTCTCCCAAGCTGGTACTTGCCCAGCCTTAAGCTGTTTACCTTCTGCGATCTGATGAGTGCAGGTATGATCAACTTAGAATAACCGTTGACAGAGCTTTCTGCAAGCCAATGTCCTCTTTTGATGGAAATCATTTGTACCCTTAACTTGGAAAAAGGCAACGGAACCAGGGATTCCCAACCAGTCTCCCAAGCTGGTACTTGCCCAGCCTTAAGCTGTTCAGCTTCTGCGATTTGACGAGTGCAAGAATGATCAGCTTAGAATAACCGTTGACAGATTCTGTTGCAAGCCATTGTCCTCTTTTGATGGAAATCATTTGTACCCTTAACTTGGGAAAAAGTCAACGGAACCAGGGATTCCCAACCAGTCTCCCAAGCTGGTACTTGCCCAGCCTTAAGCTGTTTACCTTCTGCGATCTGACGACCGCAGGTATGATCAGCTTAGAAAACCGTTGACAGAGTCTGATGCAAGCCATTGTCCTTTTTTGATGGAAATCATTAGTTAACTTAACTTTTGAAAAAGTCAACAGAACCATCGATTCCCAACCAGTCTCCAAAGCTGGTACTTGGCCAGCCTTAAGCTGTTTACCTTTTGCGATCTGACGAGTGCAGGTATGATCAGCTTAGAATAACCGTTGACAGATTCTGCTGCAAGCCATTGTCCTCTTTTGATGGAAATCATTTGTACCCTTAACTTGGGAAAAAGACAACGGAACCAGGGATTCCCAACCAGTCTCCCAAGCTGGTACTTACCCAGCCATAAGCTGTTTACCTTCTGCGATCTGACGAGTGCAGGTATGATCAGCTTAGAATAACCGTAGACAGAGCTTTCTGCAAGCCTATGTCCTCTTTTGATGGAAATCATTTGTACCCTTAACTTGGGAAAAAGTCAGCAAAACCAGGGATTCCCAACCAGTCTCCCAAGCTGGTACTTGCGCAGCCTTAAGCTGTTTACCTTCTGCGATCTGACGAGTGCAGGTATGATCAGCTTAGAATAACCGTTGACATAGTCTGATGCAAGCCATTGTCCTCTTTTGATGGAAATCATTTGTACCCTTAACTTGGGAAAAAGTCAACGGAAACAGGGATTCCCAACCAGTCTTCCAAGCTGGTACTTGCCCAGCCTTAAGCTGTTTACCTTCTACAATCTGACGAGTACAGGTATGATCAGCTTAGAATAACCGTTGACAGAGTCTGCTGCAAGCCATTGTCCTCTTTTGATGGAAATCATTTGTACCCTTAACTTGGTAAAAAGTTAATGGAACCAGGGATTCCCAACCAGTCTCACAAGCTGGTACTTGCCCAGCCTTAGGCTTTTACCTTCTGCGATCTGACGAGTGCAGGTATGATCAGCTTAGAATAACCGTTGACAGAGCTTTCTGCAAGCAATTGTCCTCTTTTGATGGAAATCATTTGTACCCTTAACTTGGGAAAAAGACAACGGAACCAGGGATTCCCAACCAGTCTCCCAAGCTGGTACTTGCCCAACCTTAAGCTGTTTACTGTATGCGATCTGATGAGTGCAGGTATGATCAGCTTAGAATAACCGTTGACAGAGTCTGCTGCAAGCCATTGTCCTCTTTTTGATGGAAATCATTTGTACCCTTAACTTGGGAAAAAGTCAACTAAACCAGGGATTCCCAACCAGTCTCCAAAGCTGGTACTTGCCCAACCTTAAGCTGTTTACCTTCTGCGATCTGACGAGTGCAGGTATAATCAGCTTAGAATAACCGTTGACAGAGCTTTCTGCAAGCAATTGTCCTCTTTTGATGGAAATCTTTTGTACACTTAACTTAGGAAAAAAGTCAACGGAACAAGGGATTCCCAACCAGTCTCCCAAGCTAGTACTTGCCCAGCCTTAAGCTGTTTACCTTCTGCGATCTGATGAGTGTAGGTATGATCAGCTTAGAATAACCATTGACAGAGTCTGATGCAAGCCATTGTCCTTTTTTGATGGAAATCATTAGTTAACTTTTGAAAAAAGTCAACAGAAACATCTATTCCCAACCAGTCTCCAAAGCTGGTACTTGCCCAGCCTTAAGCTGTTTACCTTCTGCGATCTGACGAGTGCAGGTATGATCAGCTTAGAATAACCCTTGACAGAGTCTGCTGCAATCCATTGTCCTCTTTTGATGGAAATCATTTGTACCCTTAACTTGGGAAAAAGTCAACGAAACCAAGGATTCCCAACCAGTCTCCCAAGCTGGTACTTGCCCAGCCTTAAGCTGTTTACCTTCTACAATCTGATGAGTGCAGGTATGATCAGCTTAGAATAACTGTTGACAGAGTCTGCTGCAAGCCATTGTCCTCTTTTGATGGAAATCATTTGTACCCTTAACTTGGGAAAAAAGGCAACGGAACCAGGGATTCCCAACCAGTCTCCCAAGCTGGTACTTGCCCAGCCTTAAGCTGTTTACCTTCTGCGATCTGACGAGTGCAGGAATGATCAGCTTAGAATAACCGTTGACAGAGCTTTCTGCAAGCAATTGTCCTCTTTTGATGGAAATCATTTGTACCCTTAACTTGCGAAAAAAGTCAACTAAACTAGGGATTCCCAACCAGTCTCCAAAGCTGGTACTTGCCCAGCCTTAAGCTGTTTACCTTCTGCAATCTGACGAGTGCAGGTATGATCAGCTTAGAATAACCGTTGACAGAATATGCTGCAAGCCATTGTACTCTTTTGATGGAAATCATTTGTACCCTTAACTTGGGAAAAAGTCAACGGAACCAGGGATTCCCAACCAGTCTCCCAAGCTGGTACTTGCCCAGCCTTAAGCTGTTTACCTTCTGCGATCTGATGAGTGCAGGTATGATCAGCTTAGAATAACCGTTGACAGAGTCTGCTGCAAGCCATTGTCCTCTTTTGATGGAAATCATTTGTACCCTTAACTTTTGAAAAAGTCAACGGAACCAGGGATTCCCAACCAGTCTCCCAAGCTGGTACTTGCCCAGCCTTAAGCTGTTTACCTTCTGCGATCTGACGATTGCAGGTATGATCAGCTTAGAATAACCATTGACAGAGTCTGATGCAAGCCATTGTCCTTTTTTGATGGAAATCATTAGTTAACTTTTGAAAAAAGTCAACAGAACCATCGATTCCCAACCAGTCTCCAAAGCTGGTACTTGCCCAGCCTTAAGCTGTTTACCTTCTGCAATCTGACGAGTGCAGGTATGATCAGCTTACAATAACCCTTGACAGAGTCTTCTGCAATCCATTGTCCTCTTTTGATGGAAATCATTTGTACCCTTAACTTAGGAAAAAGTCAGCTGAAACCAGGGATTCCCAACCAGTCTCCCAAGCTGGTACTTGCCCAGCCTTAAGCTGTTTAACTTCTACAATCTGATGAGTGCAGGTATGATCAGCTTAGAATAACTGTTGACAGAGTCTGCTGCAAGCCATTGTCCTCTTTTGATGGAAATCATTTGTACCCTTAACTTGGGAAAAAGGCAACAGAACCAGGGATTCCCAACCAGTCTCCCAAGCTGGTACTTGCCCAGCCTTAAGCTGTTTACCTTCTGCGATCTGACGAGTGCAGGAATGATCAGCTTAAAATAACCGTTGACAGTGTCTGCTGCAAGCCATTGTCCTCTTTTGATGGAAATCATTTGTACCCTTAACTTGGGAAAAAAGTCAAGCGGAACCAGGGATTCCCAACCAGTCTCCCAAGCTGGTACTTGCCCAGCCTTAAGCTGTTTACCTTCTGCGATCTGACAAGTGCAGGTATGATCAGCTTAGAATAACCGTTGACAGAGTTTGCTGCAAGCCATTGTCCTCTTTTGATGGAAATCATTTGTACCCTTAACTTGGGAAAAAGTTAACGGAACCAGGGATTCCCAACCAGTCTCCCAAGCTGGTACTTGCCCAGCCTTAAGCTGTTTACCTTCTGCGATCTGACGAGTGCAGGAATGATCAGCTTAGAATAACCGTTGACAGAGCTTTCTGCAAGCCATTGTCCTCTTTTGATGGAAATCATTTGTACCCTTAACTTAGGAAAAAGTCATTGGAAACAGGGATTCCCAACCAGTCTTCTAAGCTGGTACTTGCCCAGCCTTAAGCTGTTTACCTTCTGCGATCAGACGAGTGCAGGTATGATCAGCTTAGAATAACCGTTGACAGAGTGCAGTGCAAGCCATTGTCCTCTTTTATTGGAGATCATTTGTACCCTTAACTTGGGAAAAAAGTCAACGGAACGAGGGATTCCCAACCAGTCTCCCAAGGTGGTTCTTGCCCAGCCTTAAGCTGTTTACCTTCTGCGATCTGACGAGTGCAGGTATGATCAGCTTAGAATAACCGTTGACAGAGTCTTATGCAAGCCATTGTCCTTTTTGATGGAAATCAATAGTTAACAACTTTTGAAAAAGTCAACAGAACCATCGATTCCCAACCAGTCTCCAAAACTAGTACTTGCCCAACCTTAAGCTGTTTACCTTCTGCGATCTGACAAGTGCAGGTATGACCAGCTTAGAATAACCCTTGACAGAGTCTGCTGCAAACCATTGTACTCTTTTTGATTGAAATCATTTGTACCCTTAACTTGGGAAAAGTTAACGGAACCAAGGATTCCCAACCATTCTCCCAAGCTGGTACTTGCGCAGCCTTAAGCTGTTTACCTTCTGCGATCTGACAAGTGCAGGTATGATCAGCTTAGAATAACCGTTGACAGAGTCTGTTGCAAGCCATTGTCCTTTTTGATGGAAATCATTAGTTAACTTAACTTTTGAAAAAAGTCAACAGAACCATCGATTCCCAACCAGTCTCCAAAGCTGGTACTTGCTCAGCCTTAAGCTGTTTACCTTCTGCAATCTGACAAGTGCAGGTATGATCAGCTTAGAATAACCGTTGACAGAGTCTGCTGCAAGCCATTGTCCTCTTTTGATGGAAATCATTTGTACCCTTAACTTGGGAAAAAAGTCAACGGAACCATGGATTCCCAAACAGTCTCCTGCTGGTACTTGCCCAGCCGTAAGCTGTTTAACTTCTGCGATCTGAAGAGTGCAGGTATGATCAGCTTATATTAACCGATTGACAGAGTCTGATGCAAGCCATTGTGCTCTTTTTGATGGAAATCATTAGTTAACTTAACTTTTGAAAAAAGTCAACAAAACCATCGATGCCCAACCAGTCTCCAAAGCTGGTACTTGCCCAGCCTTAAGCTGTTTACCTTCTGCAATCTGACGAGTGCAGGTATGATCAGCTTAGAATAACCGTGGACAGAGTCTGCTGCAAGCCATTGTCCTCTTTTGATGGAAATCATTTGTACCCTTAACTTGGGAAAAAAGTAAACGTAACCAGGGATTCCCAACCAGTCTCCCAAGCTGGTACTTGCCCAGCCTTATGCTGCTTACCTACTGCGATCTGACGAGTGCAGGTATGATCAGCTTAGAATAACCATTGACAGAGTCTGCTGCAAGCCATTGTCCTTTTTTGATGGAAATCAATAGTTAACAACTTTTGAAAAAAGTCAACAGAACCATCGATTCCCAACCAGTCTCCAAAACTGGTACTTGCCCAACCTTAAGCTGTTTACCTTCTGCGATCTGACAAGTGCAGGTATGACCAGCTTAGAATAACCCTTGACAGAGTCTGCTGCAAGCCCTTGTCCTCTTTTGATGGAAATCATTTGTACCCTTAACTTGGGAAAAAAGTCAACGGAACCAGGGATTCCCAACCAGTCTCCCAAGCTGGTACTTGCCCAGCCTTAAGCTGTTTACCTTATGCGATCTGATGAGTGCAGGTATGATCAGCTTAGAATAACCGTTGACAGAGTCTGCTGCAAGCCATTGTCCTCTTTTGATGGAAATCATTTGTACCCTTAACTTGGGAAAAACAAACAGAACCAGGGATTCCCAACCAGTCTCCCAAGCTGGTATTTGCCCAGCCTTAAGCTGTTTACCTTCTGCGATCTGACGAGTGCAGGTATGATCAGCTTAGAATAACCGGTGACAGAGTCTGCTGCAAGCCATTGTCCTCTTTTGATGGAAATCATTTGTACCCTTAACTTGGGAAAAAAGTCAACGGAACCAGGGATTCCCAACCAGTCTCCCAAGCTGGTACTTGCCCAGCCTTAAGCTGTTTACCTTCTGCGATCTGACGAGTGCAGGTATGATCAGCTTAGAATAACCGTTGACAGAGTCTGCTGCAAGCCATTGTCCTCTTTTGATGGAAATCATTTGTACCCTTAACTTGAGAAAAACCAACAGAACAAGGGATTCCCAACCAGTCTCCCAAGCTGTTATTTGCCCAGCCTGAAGCTGTTTACCTTCTGCGATCTGACGAGTGCAGGTATGATCAGCTTAGAATAACTCTTGACAGAGTCTGCTGCAAGCCATTGTCCATTTTTGATGGAAATCATTAGATAACTTAACTTTGGAAAGAATTCAACAGAACCATCGATTCCCAACCAGTCTCCAAAGCTGGTACTTGCCCAGCCTTAAGCTGTTTACCTTCTGCGATCTGACGAGTGCAGGTATGATCAGCTTAGAATAACCGTTGACAGAGTCTGCTGCAAGCCATTGTCCTCTTTTGATGGAAATCATTTGTACCCTTAAATTGGGAAAAAGTCAACGGAACCAGGGATTCCCAACCAGTCTCCCAAGCTGGTACTTGCCCAACCTTAAGCTGTTTACCTTCAGCAATCTGACGAGTGCAGGTATGATCAGCTTAGAATAACCGTTGACAGAGTCTGCTGCAAGCCATTGTCCTATTTTTGATGGAAATCATTTGTACCCTTAACTTGGGAAAAAAGTCAACGGAACCAGGGATTCCCAACCAGTCTCCCAAGCTGGTACTTGCCCAGCCTTAAGCTGTTTACCTTCAGCAATCTGACGAGTGCAGGTATGATCAGCTTAGAATAACCGTTGACAGAGTCTGCTGCAAGCCATTGTCCTCTTTTGATGGAAATCATTTGTACCCTTAACTTGGGAAAAAGTCAACAGAACCAGGGATTCCCAACCAGTCTCCCTAGCTGGTACTTGCCCAGCTTTAAGCTGTTTACCTTCTGCAATCTGGCGAGTGCAGGTATGATCAGCTTAGAATAACCGTTGACAGAGTCTGCTGCAAGCCATTGTCCTCTTTTGATGGAAATCATTTGTACACTTAACTTGAGAAAAAGTCAACGGAACCAGGGATTCCCAACCAGTCTCCAAAGCTGGTACTTGCCCAGCCTTAAGCTGTTTACCTTCTGCGATCTGACGAGTGCAGGTATGATCAGCTTAGAATAACCCTTGACAGAGTCTGCTGCAAGCCATTGTCCTCTTTTGATGGAAATCATTTGTACCCATAACTTGGGAAAAAAGTCAACAGAAACCAGGGATTCCCAACCAGTCTCCCAAGCTGGTACTTGCCCAGCCTTAAGCTGTTTACCTTCTGCGATCTGACGAGTGCAGGTATGATCAGCTTAGAATAACCGTTGACAGAGTCTGATGCAAGCCATTGTCCTCTTTTTGATGGAAATCATTTGTACCCTTAACTTGGGAAAAAGTCAACGGAACCAGGGATTCCCAACCAGTCTCCCAAGCTGGTACTTGCCCAGCCTTAAGCTGTTTACCTTCTGCGATCTGACGAGTGCAGGTATGATCAGCTTAGAATAACCGTTGACAGAGTCTGATGCAAGCCATTGTCCTCTTTTGATGGAAATCATTTGTACCCTTAACTTGGGAAAAAGTCAACGGAACCAGGGATTCCCAACCAGTCTCCCAAGCTGGTACTTGCCCAGCCTTAAGCTGTTTACCTTCTGCGATCTGACGAGTGCAGGTATGATCAGCTTAGAATAACCGTTGACAGAGTCTGATGCAAGCCATTGTCCTCTTTTGATGGAAATCATTAGTTAACTTAACTTTTGAAAAAAGTCAACAGAACCAGCGATTCCCAACCAGTCTCCCAAGCTGGTACTTGCCCAGCCTTAAGCTGTTTACCTTCTGCGATCTGACGAGTGCAGGTATGATCAGCTTAGAATAACCGTTGACAGAGTCTGCTGCAAGCCATTGTCCTCTTTTGATGGAAATCATTTGTACCCTTAACTTGGGAAAAAGTCAACGGAACCAGGGATTCCCAACCAGTCTCTCAAGCTGGTACTTGCCCAGCCTTAGGCTGTTTACCTTCTGCGATCTGACGAGTGCAGGTATGATCAGCTTAGAATAACCGTTGACAGAGTCTGCTGCAAGCCATTGTCCTCTTTGATGGAAATCATTTGTACCCTTAACTTGGGAAAAAAGTCAACGGAACCAGGATTCCCAACCAGTCTCCCAAGCTGGTACTTGCCCAGCCTTAAGCTGTTTACCTTCTGCGATCTGACGAGTGCAGGTATGATCAGCTTAGAATAACCGTTGACAGAGTCTGTTGCAAGCCATTGTCCTCTTTTGATGGAAATCATTTGTACCCTTAACTTGGGAAAAAGTCAACGGAACCAGGGATTCCTAACCAGTCTCCCAGCTGGTACTTGCCCAGCCTTAAGCTGTTTACCTTCTGCGATCTGACGAGTGCAGGTATGATCAGCTTAGAATAACCGTTGACAGAGTCTGATGCAAGCCATTGTCCTCTTTTGATGGAAATCATTTGTACCTTAACTTGGGAAAAAGTCAACGGAACCTAGGATTCCCAACCAGTCTCCCAAGCTGGTACTTGCCCAGCCTTAAGCTGTTTACCTTCTGCGATCTGACGAGTGCAGGTATGATCAGCTTAGAATAACCGTTGACAGAGTCTGCTGCAAGCCATTGTCCCTTTTTGATGGAAATCATTTGTACCCTTAACTTGGGAAAAAAGTCAACGGAACCAGGGATTCCCAACCAGTCTCCCAAGCTGGTACTTGCCAACCTTAAGCTGTTTACCTTCTGCTGATCTGGCGAGTGCAGGTATGATCAGCTTAGAATAACCGTTGACAGAGTCTGCTGCAAGCCATTGTCCTCTTTTGATGGAAATCATTTGTACCCTTAACTTGGGAAAAAAGTCAACGGAACCAGGGATTCCCAACCAGTCTCCCAAGCTGGTACTTGCCCAGCCTTAAGCTCGTTTACCTTCTGCGATCTGACGAGTGCAGGTATGATCAGCTTAGAATAACCGTTGACAGAGCTTTCTGCAAGCAATTGTCCTCTTTTGATGGAAATCATTTGTACCCTTAACTTGGGAAAAAGTCAACGGAACCAGGGATTCCCAACCAGTCTCCCAAGCTGGTACTTGCCCAGCCTTAAGCTGTTTACCTTCTGCGATCTGACGAGTGCAGGTATGATCAGCTTAGAATAACCGTTGACAGAGTCTGCTGCAAGCCATTGTCCTCTTTTGATGGAAATCATTTGTACCCTTAACTTGGGAAAAAGTCAACGGAACCAGGGATTCCCAACCAGTCTCCCAAGCTGGTACTTGCCCAGCCTTAAGCTGTTTACCTTCTGCGATCTGACGAGTGCAGGTATGATCAGCTTAGAATAACCGTTGACAGAGTCTGCTGCAAGCCATTGTCCTCTTTTGATGGAAATCATTTGTACCCTTAACTTGGGAAAAAGTCAACGGAACCAGGGATTTCCAACCAGTCTCCCAAGCTGGTACTTGCCCAGCCTTAGGCTGTTTACCTTCTGCGATCTGACGAGTGCAGGTATGATCAGCTTAGAATAACCGTTGACAGAGCTTTCTGCAAGCAATTGTCCTCTTTGATGGAAATCATTTGTACCCTTAACTTGGGAAAAAGTCAACGGAGACCAGGGATTCCCAACCAGTCTCCCAAGCTGGTACTTGCCCAGCCTTAAGCTGTTTACCTTCTGCGATCTGACGAGTGCAGGTATGATCAGCTTAGAATAACCGTTGACAGAGTCTGCTGCAAGCCATTGTCCTCTTTTGATGGAAATCATTTGTACCCTGCAACTTGGGTATAAAGTCAACGGAACCAGGATTCCCAACCAGTCTCCCAAGCTGGTACTTGCACCAGCCTTAAGCTGTTTTACCTTTATGCGATCTGACGAGTGCAGGTATGATCAGCTTAGAATAACCGTTGACAGAGTCTGGTGCAAGCCATTGTCCTCTTTTGATGGAAATCATTTGTACCTTAACTTGGGAAAAAGTCAGCGGAACCAGGGATTCCCAACCAGTCTCCCAAGCTGGTACTTGCCCAGCCTTAAGCTGTTTACCTTCTGCGATCTGACGAGTGCAGGTATGATCAGCTTAGAATAACCGTTGACAGAGTCTGCTGCAAGCCATTGTCCTCTTTTGATGGAAATCATTTGTACCCTTAACTTGGGAAAAAAGTCAAGCGGAACCAGGGATTCCCAACCAGTCTCCAAGCTGTACTTGCCCAGCTGTTTACCTTCTGCGATCTGACGAGTGCAGGTATGATCAGCTTAGAATAACCGTTGACAGAGTCTGCTGCAAGCCATTGTCCTCTTTTGATGGAAATCATTTGTACCCTTAACTTGGGGAAAAAGTCAACAGAACCAGGGATTCCCAACCAGTCTCCCAAGCTGGTACTTTCCCAGCCTTAAGCTGTTTACCTTCATGCGATCTGACGAGTGCAGGTATGATCAGCTTAGAATAACCGTTGACAGAGTCTGTTGTAAGCCATTGTCCTCTTTTGATGGAAATCATTTGTACCCTTAACTTGGGAAAAAAGTCAACGGAACCAGGGATTTCCAACCAGTCTCCCAAGCTGGTACTTGCCCAGCCTTAAGCTGTTTACCTTCTGCGATCTGACGAGTGCAGGCATGATCAGCTTAGAATAACCGTTGACAGAGTCTGCTGCAAGCCATTGTCCTCTTTTGATGGAAATCATTTTGTACCCTTAACTTGGGAAAAAGTCAACGGAACCAGGGATTCCCAACCAGTCTCCCAAGCTGGTACTTGCCCAGCCTTAAGCTGTTTACCTTCTGCGATCTGACGAGTGCAGGTATGATCAGCTTAGAATAACCGTTGACAGAGTCTGCTGCAAGCCATTGTCCTCTTTTGATGGAAATCATTTGTACCTTAACTTGGGTAAAAGTCAACGGAACCAGGGATTCCCAACCAGTCTCTCAAGCTGGTACTTGCCCAGCCTTAAGCTGTTTACCTTCTGCGATCTGACGAGTGCAGGTATGATCAGCTTAGAATAACCGTTGACAGAGTCTGCTGCAAGCCATTGTCCTCTCTTTTGATGGAAATCATTAGTTACACTTAACTTTTGAAAAAGTCAACAGAACCAGGGATTCCCAACCAGTCTCCCAAGCTGGTACTTGCCCAGCCTTAAGCTGTTTACCTTCTGCGATCTGACGAGTGCAGGTATGATCAGCTTAGAATAACCGTTGACAGAGTCTGCTGCAAGCCATTGTCCTCTTTTGATGGAAATCATTTGTACCCTTAACTTGGGAAAAAGTCAACGGAACCAGGGATTCCCAACCAGTCTCCCAAGCTGGTACTTGCCCAGCCTTAAGCTGTTTACCTTCTGCGATCTGGCGAGTGCAGGTATGATCAGCTTAGAATAACCGTTGACAGAGTCTGCTGCAAGCCATTGTCCTCTTTTGATGGAAATCATTTGTTACCCTTAACTTTGGAAAAAGTCAACGGAACCAGGGATTCCCCAACCAGTCTCCCAAGCTGGTACTTGCCCAGCCTTAAGCTGTTTACCTTCTGGGATCTGATGAGTGCAGGTATGATCAGCTTAGAATAACCGTTGACAGAGTCTGTTGCAAGCCATTGTCCTCTTTTGATGGAAATCATTTGTACCCTTAACTTTGGAAAAAGTCAACGGAACCAGGGATTCCCAACCAGTCTCCCAAGCTGGTACTTGCCCAGCCTTAAGCTGTTTACCTTCTGCGATCTGACGAGTGCAGGTATGATCAGCTTAGAATAACCGTTGACAGAGTCTGATGCAAGCCATTGTCCTCTTTTGATGGAAATCATTTGTACCCTTAACTTTTGAAAAAAGTCAACGGAACCAGGGATTCCCAACCAGTCTCCCAAGCTGGTACTTGCCCAGCCTTAAGCTGTTTACCTTCTGCAATCTGACGAGTGCAGGTATGATCAGCTTAGAATAACCGTTGACAGAGTCTGCTGCAAGCCATTGTCCTCTTTTGATGGAAATCATTTGGTACCCCTTAACTTGGGAAAAAGATCAACAAAACCAGGGATTCCCAACCAGTCTCCCAAGCTGGTACTTGCCCAGCCTTAAGCTGTTTACCTTCTGCGATCTGGCGAGTGCAGGTATGATCAGCTTAGAATAACCATTGACAGAAGTCTGCTGCAAGCCATTGTCCTCTTTTTGATGGAAATCATTTGTACCCTTAACTTGGGAAAAAGTCAACGGAACCAGGGATTCCCAACCAGTCTGTCAAGCTGGTACTTGCCCAGCCTTTAAGCTGTTTACCTTCTGACGATCTGACGAGTGCAGGTATGATCAGCTTAGAATAACCGTTGACGGAGTCTGATGCAAGCCATTGTCCTTTTTGATGGAAATCATTAGATAACTTAACTTTTGAAAGAAGTCAACAGGAACTCATCAACCAGTCTCCCAAGCTGGTACTTGCCCAGCCTTAAGCTGTTTACCTTCTGCGATCTGACGAGTGCAGGTATGATCAGCTTAGAATAACCGTTGACAGAGTCTGCTGCAAGCCATTGTCCTCTTTTGATGGAAATCATTTGTACCCTTAACTTGGGAAAAAGTCAACGGAACCAGGGATTCCCAACCAGTCTCCCAAGCTGGTACTTGCCCAGCCTTAAGCTGTTTACCTTCTGCGATCTGACGAGTGCAGGTATGATCAGCTTAGAATAACCGTTGACAGAGTCTGCTGCAAGCCATTGTCCTCTTTTGATGGAAATCATTTGTACCCTTAACTTGGGAAAAAGTTAACGGAACCAGGGATTCCCAACCAGTCTCCCAAGCTGGTACTTGCCCAGCCTTAAGCTGTTTACCTTCTGCGATCTGACGAGTGCAGGTATGATCAGCTTAGAATAACCGTTGACAGAGTCTGCTGCAAGCCATTGTCCTCTTTTGATGGAAATCATTTGTACCCTTAACTTGGGAAAAGTTAACGGAACCAGGGATTCCCAACCAGTCTCCCAAGCTGGTACTTGCCCAGCCTTAAGCTGTTTACCTTCTGCGATCTGACGAGTGCAGGTATGATCAGCTTAGAATAACCGTTGACAGAGTCTTCTGCAAGCAATTGTCCTCTTTTGATGGAAATCATTTGTACCCTTAACTTGGGAAAAAAGTCAGCGGAACCAGGGATTCCCAACCAGTCTCCCAAGCTGGTACTTTGCCCAACCTTAAGCTGTTTACCTTCTGCGATCTGACGAGTGCAGGTATGATCAGCTTAGAATAACCGTTGACAGAGTCTGCTGCAAGCCATTGTCCCTCTTTGATGGAAATCATTTGTACCCTTTAGCTTGGGTATAAAGTCAAGCGGAACCAGGGATTCCCAACCAGTCTCCCAAGCTGGTACTTGCCCAGCCTTAAGCTGTTTACCTACTGCGATCCGACGAGTGCAGGTATGATCAGCTTAGAATAACCGTTGACAGAGTCTGCTGCAAGCCATTGTCCTCTTTTGATGGAAATCATTTGTACCCATAGCTTGGGAAAAAGTTAACGGAACCAGGATTCCCAACCAGTCTCCCAAGCTGGTAGCTTGCCCAGCCTTAAGCTGCTTTACCTTCTGCGATCTGACGAGTGCAGGTATGATCAGCTTAGAATAACCGTTGACAGAGGTCTGCTGCAGCCATTGTCCTCTTTTGATGGAAATCATTTGCACCCTTAACTTGGGAAAAAGCCAGCGGAACCAGGGATTCCCAACCAGTCTCCCAAGCTGGTACTTGCCCAGCCTTAAGCTGTTTACCTTCTATGATCTGACGTGTGCAGGTATGATCAGCTTAAGAATAACCGTTGACAGAGTCTTGCTGCAAGTCATTGTCCTCTTTTTGATGGAAATCATTTGTTAACCTTAACTTGGGTAAAAAAGTCAACGGAACCAGGGATTCCCAACCAGTCTCCCAAGCTGGTACTTCGCCCAGCTATAAGCTGTTTAACTACTGCGCATCTGACGAGTGCAGGTATGATCAGCTTAGAATAACCGTTGACAGAGTCTGATGCAAGCCATTGTCCTTTTTGATGGAAATCATTAGTTAACTTAACTTTTGAAAAAGTCAACGGAACCAGGGATTCCCAACCAGTCTCCAAAGCTGGTACTTGCCCAGCCTTAAGCTGTTTACCTTCTGCGATCTGACGAGTGCAGGTATGATCAGCTTAGAATAACCGTTGACAGAGTCTGCTGCAAGCCATTGTCCTCTTTTGATGGAAATCATTTGTTACCCTTAACTTGGGAAAAAGTCAACGGAACCAGGGATTCCCAACCAGTCTCCCAAGCTGGTACTTGCCCAGCCTTAAGCTGTTTACCTTCTGCGATCTGACGAGTGCAGGTATGATCAGCTTAGAATAACCGTTGACAGAGTCTGCTGCAAGCCATTGTCCTCTTTTGATGGAAATCATTTGTACCCTTAACTTGGGAAAAAAGTCAACGGAACCAGGATTCCCAACCAGTCTCCCAAGCTGGTACTTGCCCAGCCTTAAGCTGTTTACCTTCTGCGATCTGACGAGTGCAGGTATGATCAGCTTAGAATAACCGTTGACAGAGTCTGCTGCAAGCCATTGTCCTCTTTTGATGGAAATCATTTGTACCCTTAACTTGGGAAAAAGTCAACGGAACCAGGGATTCCCAACCAGTCTCCCAAGCTGGTACTTGCCCAGCCTTAAGCTGTTTACCTTCTGCGATCTGATCGAGTGCAGGTATGATCAGCTTAGAATAACCGTTGACAGAGTCTGCTGCAAGCCATTGTCCTCTTTTGATGGAAATCATTTGTACCCTTAACTTGGGAAAAAGTCAAGCGGAACCAGGGATTCCCAACCAGTCTCCCAAGCTGGTACTTGCCCAGCCTTAAGCTGTTTACCTTCTGCGATCTGACGAGTGCAGGCATGATCAGCTTAGAATAACCGTTGACAGAGTCTGCTGCAAGCCATTGTCCTCTTTTGATGGAAATCATTTGTACCCTTAACTTGGGAAAAAGTCAACGGAACCAGGGATTCCCAACCAGTCTCCCAAGCTGGTACTTGCCCAGCCTTAAGCTGTTTACCTTCTGCGATCTGACGAGTGCAGGTATGATCAGCTTAGAATAACCGTTGACAGAGTCTGCTGCAAGCCATTGTCCTCTTTTGATGGAAATCATTTGTACCCTTAACTTGGGAAAAAGTCAGCGGAACCAGGGATTCCCAACCAGTCTCCCAAGCTGGTACTTGCCCAGCCTTAAGCTGTTTACCTTCTGCGATCTGACGAGTGCAGGTATGATCAGCTTAGAATAACCGTTGACAGAGTCTGATGCAAGCCATTGTCCTCTTTTGATGGAAATCATTTGTACCCTTAACTTGGGAAAAAGTCAACGGAACCAGGGATTCCCAACCAGTCTGCCAAGCTGGTACTTGCCCAGCCTTAAGCTGTTTACCTTCTGCGATCTGACGAGTGCAGGTATGATCAGCTTAGAATAACCGTTGACAGAGTCTGATGCAAGCCATTGTCCTTTTTGATGGAAATCATTAGATAACTTAACTTTTGAAAAAGTCAACGGAACCAGGGATTCCCAACCAGTCTCCAAAGCTGGTACTTGCCCAGCCTTAAGCTGTTTACCTTCTGCGATCTGACGAGTGCAGGTATGATCAGCTTAGAATAACCGTTGACAGAGTCTGATGCAAGCCATTGTCCTCTTTTGATGGAAATCATTTGTACCCTTAACTTGGGAAAAAGTCAACGGAACCAGGGATTCCCAACCAGTCTCCCAAGCTGGTACTTGCCCAGCCTTAAGCTGTTTACCTTCTGCGATCTGACGAGTGCAGGTATGATCAGCTTAGAATAACCGTTGACAGAGTCTGCTGCAAGCCATTGTCCTCTTTTGATGGAAATCATTTGTACCTTAACTTTGGAAAAAGTCAACGGAACCAGGGATTCCCAACCAGTCTCCCAAGCTGGTACTTGCCCAGCCTTAAGCTGTTTACCTTCTGCGATCTGACGAGTGCAGGTATGATCAGCTTAGAATAACCGTTGACAGAGTCTGCTGCAAGCCATTGTCCTCTTTTGATGGAAATCATTTGTACCCTTAACTTGGGAAAAAGTCAACGGAACCAGGGATTCCCAACCAGTCTCCCAAGCTGGTACTTGCCCAGCCTTAGCTGTTTACCTTCTGCGATCTGACGAGTGCAGGTATGATCAGCTTAGAATAACCGTTGACAGAGTCTGATGCAAGCCATTGTCCTTTTTGATGGAAATCATTTGTTAACCTTAACTTTTGAAAAAAGTCAACGGAACCAGGGATTCCCAACCAGTCTCCCCAAGCTGGTACTTGCCCAGCCTTAAGCTGTTTACCTTCTGCGATCTGACGAGTGCAGGTATGATCAGCTTAGAATAACCGTTGACAGAGTCTGATGCAAGCCATTGTCCTCTTTTGATGGAAATCATTTGTTACACTTAACTTGGGAAAAAGTCAACGGAACCAGGGATTCCCAACCAGTCTCCCAAGCTGGTACTTGCCCAGCCTTAAGCTGTTTACCTTCTGCGATCTGACGAGTGCAGGTATGATCAGCTTAGAATAACCGTTGACAGAGTCTGCTGCAAGCCATTGTCCTCTTTTGATGGAAATCATTTGTTACCTTAACTTGTGAAAAAAGTCAACGGAACCAGGGATTCCCAACCAGTCTCCCAAGCTGGTACTTGCCCAGCCTTAAGCTGCTTTACCTTCTGCGATCTGACGAGTGCAGGTATGATCAGCTTAGAATAACCGTTGACAGAGTCTGCTGCAAGCCATTGTCCTCTTTTGATGGAAATCATTTGTACCTTAACTTGGGAAAAAGTCAACGGAACCAGGGATTCCCAACCAGTCTCCCAAGCTGGTACTTGCCCAGCCTTAAGCTGTTTACCTTCTGCGATCTGACGAGTGCAGGTATGATCAGCTTAGAATAACCGTTGACAGAGTCTGCTGCAAGCCATTGTCCTCTTTTGATGGAAATCATTTGTACCCTTAACTTGGGAAAAAAGTCAACGGAACCAGGGATTCCCAACCAGTCTCCCAAGCTGGTACTTGCCCAGCCTTAAGCTGTTTACCTTCTGCGATCTGACGAGGTGCAGGTATGATCAGCTTAGAATAACTCTTGACAGAGTCTGCTGCAAGCCATTGTCCTCTTTTGATGGAAATCATTTGTACCCTTAACTTGGGAAAAAGTCAAGCGGAACCAGGGATTCCCAAACAGTCTCCCAAGCTGGTACTTGCCCAGCCTTAAGCTGTTTACCTTCTGCGATCTGACGAGTGCAGGTATGATCAGCTTAGAATAACCGTTGACAGAGTCTGATGCAAGCCATTGTCCTTTTTGATGGAAATCATTAGATAACTTAACTTTTGAAAGAAGTCAACGGAACCAGCGATTCCCAACCAGTCTCCCAAGCTGGTACTTGCCCATCCTTAAGCTGTTTACCTTCTGCGATCTGACGAGTGCAGGTATGATCAGCTTAGAATAACCGTTGACAGAGTCTGCTGCAAGCCATTGTCCTCTTTTGATGGAAATCATTTGTACCCTTAACTTGGGAAAAAGTCAACGGAACCAGGGATTCCCAACCAGTCTCCCAAGCTGGTACTTGCCCAGCCTTAAGCTGTTTACCTTCTGCGATCTGACGAGTGCAGGTATGATCAGCTTAGAATAACCGTTGACATAGTCTGCTGCAAGCCATTGTCCTCTTTTGATGGAAATCATTTGTACCCTTAACTTGGGAAAAAGTTAACGGAACCAGGGATTCCCAACCAGTCTCCCAAGCTGGTACTTGCCCAGCATTAAGCTGTTTACCTTCTGCGATCTGACGAGTGCAGGTATGATCAGCTTAGAATAACCGTTGACAGAGTCTGCTGCAAGCCATTGTCCTCTTTTGATGGAAATCATTTGTACCCTTAACTTGGGAAAAAAGTCAACGGAACCAGGGATTCCCAAACAGTCTCTCAAGCTGTTTACCTTCTGCGATCTGACTAGTGCAGGTATGATCAGCTTAGAATAACCGTTGACAGAGTCTGCTGCAAAGCCATTGTCCTCTTTTGATGGAAATCATTTGTACCCTTAACTTGGGAAAAAGTCAACAGAACCAGGGATTCCCCAACCAGTCTCCCAAGCTGGTACTTTCCCAGCCTTAAGCTGTTTACCTTCAGCGATCTGACGAGTGCAGGTATGATCAGCTTAGAATAACCGTTGACAGAGTCTGTTGTAAGCCATTGTCCTCTTTTGATGGAAATCATTTGTACCCTTAACTTGGGAAAAAAGTCAACGGAACCAGGGATTTCCAACCAGTCTCCCAAGCTGGTACTTGCCCAGCCTTAAGCTGTTTACCTTCTGCGATCTGACGAGTGCAGGTATGATCAGCTTAGAATAACCGTTGACAGAGTCTGCTGCAAGCCATTGTCCTCTTTTGATGGAAATCATTTGTTCCCTTAACTTGGGAAAAAATCAACGGAACCAGGTATTCCCAACCAGTCTCCCAAGCTGGTACTTGCCCAGCCTTAAGCTGTTTACCTTCTGCGATCTGACGAGTGCAGGTATGATCAGCTTAGAATAACCGTTGACAGAGTCTGCTGCAAGCCATTGTCCTCTTTTGATGGAAATCATTTGTACCTTAACTTGGGTATAAAGTCAACGGAACCAGGGATTCCCAACCAGTCTCTCAAGCTGGTACTTGCCCAGCCTTAAGCTGTTTACCTACTGCGATCTGACGAGTGCAGGTATGATCAGCTTAGAATAACCCTTGACAGAGTCTGCTGCAAGCCATTGTCCTCTTTTGATGGAAATCATTTGTACCCTTAACTTGGGAAAAAGTCAACAGAACCAGGGATTCCCAACCAGTCTCCCAAACTGGTACTTGCCCAGCCTTAAGCTGTTTACCTTCTGCGATCTGACGAGTGCAGGTATGATCAGCTTAGAATAACCGTTGACAGAGTCTGCTGCAAGCCATTGTCCTCTTTGATGGAAATCATTTGTACCCTTAACTTGGGAAAAAGTTAACGGAACCAGGGATTCCCAACCAGTCTCCCAAGCTGGTACTTGCTCAGCCTTAAGCTGTTTACCTTCTGCGATCTGGCGAGTGCAGATATGATCAGCTTAGAATAACCGTTGACAGAGTCTGCTGCAAGCCATTGTCCTCTTTTGATGGAAATCATTTGTACCCTTAACTTGGGAAAAAGTTAACGGAACCAGGGATTCCCAACCAGTCTCCCAAGCTGGTACATGCCCAGCCTTAAGCTGTTTACCTTCTGGGATCTGATGAGTGCAGGTATGATCAGCATAGAATAACCGTTGACAGAGTCTGTTGCAAGCCATTGTCCTCTTTTGATGGAAATCATTTGTACCCTTAACTTGAGAAAAAGTCAACGGAACCAGGGATTCCCAACCAGTCTCCCAAGCTGGTACTTGCCCAGCCTTAAGCTGTTTACCTTCTGCGATCTGACGAGTGCAGGTATGATCAGCTTAGAATAACCGTTGACAGAGTCTGATGCAAGCCATTGTCCTCTTTTGATGGAAATCATTTGTACCCTTAACTTGGGAAAAAGTCAACGGAACCAGGGATTCCCAACCAGTCTCCCAAGCTGGTACTTGCCCAGCCTTAAGCTGTTTACCTTCTGCGATCTGACGAGTGCAGGTATGATCAGCTTAGAATAACCGTTGACAGAGTCTGCTGCAAGCCATTGTCCTCTTTTGATGGAAATCATTTGTACCCTTAACTTGGGAAAAAGTCAACGGAACCAGGGATTCCCAACCAGTCTCCCAAGCTGGTACTTGCCCAGCCTTAAGCTGTTTACCTTCTGCGATCTGACGAGTGCAGAGTATGATCAGCTTAGAATAACCGTTGACAGAGTCTGATGCAAGCCATTGTCCTCTTTTTGATGGAAATCATTTGTACCCTTAACTTGGGAAAAAGTCAACGGAACCAGGGATTCCCAACCAGTCTCCCAAGCTGGTACTTGCCCAGCCTTAAGCTGTTTACCTTCTGCGATCTGACGAGTGCAGGTATGATCAGCTTAGAATAACCGTTGACAGAGTCTGATGCAAGCCATTGTCCTCTTTTGATGGAAATCATTAGTTAACCTTAACTTTTGAAAAAGTCAACGGAACCAGGGATTCCCAACCAGTCTCCCAAGCTGGTACTTGCCCAGCCTTAAGCTGTTTACCTTCTGCGATCTGACGAGTGCAGGTATGATCAGCTTAGAATAACCGTTGACAGAGTCTGCTGCAAGCCATTGTCCTCTTTTGATGGAAATCATTAGTTACACTTAACTTGGGAAAAAGTCAACAGAACCAGGGATTCCCAACCAGTCTCCCAAGCTGGTACTTGCCCAGCCTTAAGCTGTTTACCTTCTGCGATCTGACGAGTGCAGGTATGATCAGCTTAGAATAACCGTTGACAGAGTCTGCTGCAAGCCATTGTCCTCTTTTGATGGAAATCATTTGTACCCTTAACTTGTGGAAAAAAGTCAACGGAACCAGGGATTCCCAACCAGTCTCCCAAGCTGGTACTTGCCCAGCCTTAAGCTGTTTACCTTCTGCGATCTGACGAGTGCAGGTATGATCAGCTTAGAATAACCGTTGACAGAGTCTGCTGCAAGCCATTGTCCTCTTTTGATGGAAATCATTTGTACCCTTAACTTGGGAAAAAGTCAACGGAACCAGGGATTCCCAACCAGTCTCCCAAGCTGGTACTTGCCCAGCCTTAAGCTGTTTACCTTCTGCGATCTGACGAGTGCAGGTATGATCAGCTTAGAATAACCGTTGACAGAGCTCTGCTGCAAGCCATTGTCCTCTTTTGATGGAAATCATTTGTACCCTTAACTTGGGAAAAAAGTCAACGGAACCAGGGATTCACAACCAGTCTCCCAAGCTGGTACTTGCCCAGCCTTAAGCTGTGTACCTTCTGCGATCTGACGAGTGCAGGTATGATCAGCTTAGAATAACCGTTGACAGAGTCTGCTGCAAGCCATTGTCCTCTTTTTGATGGAAATCATTTGTACCCTTAACTTGGGTAAAAGTCAACGGAACCAGGGATTCCCAACCAGTCTCCCAAGCTGGTACTTGCCCAGCCTTAAGCTGTTTACCTTCTGCGATCCGACGAGTGCAGGTATGATCAGCTTAGAATAACCGTTGACAGAGTCTGCTGCAAGCCATTGTCCTCTTTTGATGGAAATCATTTGTACCCATAGCTTGGGAAAAAGTTAACGGAACCAGGGATTCCCCAACCAGTCTCCCAAGCTGGTAGTTGCCCAGCCTTAAGCTGTTTACCTTCTGCGATCTGACGAGTGCAGGTATGATCAGCTTAGAATAACCGTTGACAGAGGTCTGCTGCAAGCCATTGTCCTCTTTTTGATGGAAATCATTTGTACCCTTAACTTGGGAAAAAAGTCAACGGAACCAGGGATTCCCAACCAGTCTCCCAAGCTGGTACTTGCCCAGCCTTAAGCTGTTTACCTTCTGCGATCTGACGAGTGCAGGTATGATCAGCTTAGAATAACCGTTGACAGAGTCTGCTGCAAGCCATTGTCCTCTTTTGATGGAAATCATTTGTACCCTTAACTTGGGTATAAAGTCAACGGAACCAGGGATTCCCAACCAGTCTCCCAAGCTGGTACTTGCCCCAGCCTTAAGCTGTTTAACTTCTGCGATCTGACGAGTGCAGGTATGATCAGCTTAGAATAACTCGTTGACAGAGTCTGATGCAAGCCATTGTCCTCTTTTGATGGAAATCATTAGATAACTTAACTTTTGAAAAAAGTCAACGGAACCATCAATTCCCAACCAGTCTCCCAAGCTGGTACTTGCCCAGCCTTAAGCTGTTTACCTTCTGCGATCTGACGAGTGCAGGTATGATCAGCTTAGAATAACCGTTGACAGAGTCTGATGCAAGCCATTGTCCTTTTTGATGGAAATCATTAGTTAACCTTAACTTGTGGAAAAAGTCAACGGAACCAGGGATTCCCAACCAGTCTCCCAAGCTGGTACTTGCCCAGCCTTAAGCTGTTTACCTTCTGCGATCTGACGAGTGCAGGTATGATCAGCTTAGAATAACCGTTGACAGAGTCTGCTGCAAGCCATTGTCCTCTTTTGATGGAAATCATTTGTACCCTTAACTTGGGAAAAAGTCAACGGAACCAGGGATTCCCAACCAGTCTCCCAAGCTGGTACTTGCCCAGCCTTAAGCTGTTTACCTTCAGCGATCTGACGAGTGCAGGTATGATCAGCTTAGAATAACCGATAACAGAGTCTCCTGCAAGCCATTGTCCTCTTTTTGATGGAAATCATTTGAACCCTTAACTTGGGTATAAAGTCAACGGAACCAGGGATTCCCAACCAGTCTCCCAAGCTGGTACTTGCCCAGCCTTATGCTGTTTACCTATCTGCGATCTGACGAGTGCAGGTATGATCAGCTTAGAATAACCGTTGACAGAGTCTGCTGCAAGCCATTGTCCTCTTTTGATGGAAATCATTTGTACCCTTAACTTGGGAAAAAAGTCAACGGAACCAGGGATTCCCAACCAGTCTCCCAAGCTGGTACTTGCCCAGCCTTAAGCTGTTTACCTTCAGCAATCTGACGAGTGCAGGTATGATCAGATTAGAATAACCGTTGACAGAGTCTCCTGCAAGCCATTGTCCTCTTTTGATGGAAATCATTTGTACCCTTAACTTGGGTATAAAGTCAACGGAACCAGGGATTCCCAACCAGTCTCCCAAGCTGGTACTTGCCCAGCCATAAGCTGTTTAACTACTGCGATCTGACGAGTGCAGGTATGATCAGCTTAGAATAACTCTTGACAGAGTCTGTTGCAAGCCATTGTCCTCTTTTGATGGAAATCATTTGTACCCTTAACTTGGGAAAAAAGTCAACGAAACCAGGGATTCCCAACCAGTCCCCCAAGCTGGTACTTGCCCAGCCATAAGCTGTTTAACTACTGCGATCTGACGAGTGCAGGTATGATCAGCTTAGAATAACTCTTGACAGAGTCTGCTGCAAGCCATTGTCCTCTTTTGATGGAAATCATTTGTACCCTTAACTTGGGAAAAAGTCAACGAAACCAGGGATTCCCAAACAGTCTGCCAAGCTGGTACTTGCCCAGCCTTAAGCTTTTACCTTCTGCGATCTGACGAGTGCAGGTATGATGAGCTTAGAATAACCGTTGACGGAGTCTGATGCAAGCCATTGTCCTTTTTTGATGGAAATCATTAGATAACTTAACTTTTGAAAGAAGTCAACAGAACCATCGATTCCCAACCAGTCTCCAAAGCTGGTACTTGCCCATCCTTAAGCTGTTTACTTTCTGCGATCTGACGAGTGCAGGTATGATCAGCTTAGAATAACCGTTGACAGAGTCTGCTGCAAGCCATTGTCCTCTTTTGATGGAAATCATTTGTACCCTTAACTTGGGAAAAAAGTCAACGGAACCAGGGATTCCCAACCAATCTCCCAAGCTGGTACTTGCCCAACCTTAAGCTGTTTACATTCTGCGATCTGACGAGTGCAGCTATGATCAGCTTAGAATAACCGTTGACAGAGTCTGCTGCAAGCCATTGTCCTCTTTTGATGGAAATTATTTGTACCCTTAACTTGGGAAAAAAGTTAACGGTACCAGGGATTCCCAACCAGTCTCCCAAGCTGGTACTTGCCCAGCCTTAAGCTGTTTACCTTCTGCGACCTGACGAGTGCAGGTATGATTAGCTTAGAATAACCGTTGACAGAGTCAGATGCAAGCCATTGTCCTTTTTTGATGGAAATCATTAGATAACTTAACTTTTGAAAAAAGTCAACAGAACCATCGATTCCCAACCAGTCTCCAAAGCTGTTTACCTTCTGCGATCTGACGAGTGCAGGTATGATCAGCTTAGAATAACCGTTGACAGAGTCTGCTGCAAGCCATTGTCCTCTTTTGATGGAAATCATTTGTACCCTTAACTTGGGAAAAAAGTCAACGGAACCAGGGATTCCCAACCAGTCTCCCAAGCTGGTACTTGCCCAGCCTTAAGCTGTTTACTTTCTGCGATTTGACGAGTGCAGGTATGATCAGCTTAGAATAGCCCTTGACAGAGTCTGCTGCAAGCCATTGTCCTCATTTGATGGAAATCATTTGTACCCTTAACTTGGGAAAAAAATCAACGAAACCAGGGATTCCCAACCAGTCTCCCAAGCTGGTACTTGCCCAGCCTTATGCTGTTTACCTTCTGCGATCTGACGAGTGCAGGTATGATGAGCTTAAAATAACCGTTGACGGAGTCTGATGCAAGCCATTGTCCTCTTTTGATGGAAATCATTTGTACCCTTAACTTGGGAAAAAAATAAAAGGATCCAAGGATTCCCAACCAGTCTCCCAAGCTGGTACTTGCCCAGCCTTAAGCTGTTTACCTTCTGCGATCTGACGAGTGCAGGTATGATCAGCTTAGAATAACCGTTGACAGAGTCTGATGCAAGCCATTGTCCTTTTTTGATGGAAATCATTATATAACTTAACGTTTGAAAAAAGTCAACAGAACCATCGTTTCCCAACCAGTCTCCAAAGCTGGTACTTGGCCAGCCTGAAGCTGTTTACCTTCTGCGATCTGACGAGTGCAGGTATGATCAGCTTAGAATAACCGTTTACAGAGTCTGCTGCAAGCCATTGTCCTCTTTTGATGGAAATCATTTGTACCCTTAACTTGGGAAAAAGTCATCGGAACCAGGGATTCCCAACCAGTCTCCCAAGCTGGTACTTGCCCAGCCTTAAGCTGTTTACCTTCTGCGATCTGACGAGTGCAGGTATGATCAGCTTAGAATAACCGTTGACATAGTCTGCTGCAAGCCATTGTCCTCTTTTGATGGAAATCATTTGTACCCTTAACTTGGGAAAAAAGTCAACGGAACCAGGGATTCCCAACCTGTCTCCCTAGCTGGTACTTGCCCAGCCTTAAGCTGTTTACTTTCTGCGATCTGACGAGTGCAGGTATGATCAGCTTAGAATAACCGTTGACAGAGTCTGCTGCAAGCCATTGTCCTCTTTTGATGGAAATTATTTGTACCCTTAACTTGGGAAAAAAGTTAACGGTACCAGGGATTCCCAACCAGTCTCCCAAGCTGGTACTTGCCCAGCCTTAGGCTGTTAACCTTCTGCGATCTGACGAGTGCAGGTATGATCAGCTTAGAATAACCGTTGACAGAGTCTGTCTGCAAGCCATTGTCCTCTTTTGATGGAAATCATTTGTACCCTTAACTTGGGAAAAAAGTCAACGGAACCAGGGATTCCCAACCAGTCTCCCAAGCTGGTACTTGCCCAGCCTTAAGCTGTTTACCTTCTGCGATCTGACGAGTGCAGGTATGATCAGCTTAGAATAACCGTTGACAGAGTCTGATGCAAGCCATTGTCCTCTTTTTGATGGAAATCATTTGTACCCTTAACTTGGGAAAAAAGTCAACGGAACCAGGGATTCCCAACCAGTCTCCAAGCTGGTACTGCCCAGCTAAAGCTGTTTTACCTTCTGCGATCTGGCGAGTGCAGGTATGGATCAGCTTAGAATAACCGTTGACAGAGTCTGCTGCAAGCCATTGTCCTCTTTTGATGGAAATCATTTGTACCACTTAACTTGGGAAAAAGTCAACGGAACCATGGATTCCCAACCAGTCTCCAAAGCTGGTACTTTGCCCAGCCTTAAGCTGTTTACCTTCTGCGATTTGACGAGTGCAGGTATGATCAGCTTAGAATAGCCGTTGACAGAGTCTGCTGCAAGCCATTGTCCTCATTTGATGGAAATCATTTGTACCCTTAACTTGGGAAAAAGTCAGCGAAACCAGGGATTCCCAACCAGTCTCCCAAGCTGGTACTTGCCCAGCCTTAAGCTGTTTACCTTCTGCGATCTGACGAGTGCAGGTATGATCAGCTTAGAATAACCGTTGACAGAGTCTGATGCAAGCCATTGTCCTCTTTTGATGGAAATCATTTGTACCCTTAACTTGGGAAAAAGTCAACAGGAACCAGGGATTCCCAACCAGTCTCCCAAGCTGGTACTTGCCCAGCCTTAAGCTGTTTACCTTCTGCGATCTGACGAGTGCAGGTATGATCAGCTTAGAATAACCAGTTGACAGAGTCTGATGCAAGCCATTGTCCTCTCTTTGATGGAAATCATTTGTACACTTAACTTGGGAAAAAAGTCAACGAGAACCAGGATTCCCAACCAGTCTCCCAAGCTGGTACTTGCCCAGCCTTAAGCTGTGTACCTTCTGCGATCTGACGAGTGCAGGTATGATCAGCTTAGAATAACCGTTGACAGAGTCTGCTGCAAGCCATTGTCCTTTTTGATGGAAGTGCAAAGTTCCCTGGGAAAAGGGAATATGCAAAATAAATGTGGAGCCCCAGTTATGGGTCTACAACACAATGAAAGCCAGATATCCCTCAAAGGAAGGAAAACCAAGCAAAGGGTGTCTCCATTACAGAGATCACCAAATCCACCATATTAAGTGGCCACTATGTCAAGATCCCGCTTTTTTTTACAAGCTTTAAGGATGTGACAGGGAAAACCTAAGCCAGTTATCCATCCACAGACAGCTGTTTCGGGGTGTTGCCCCTCATCAGTGCGGAGTAGGATTCTGGCTAACCTGGAGCAATGCCTCGGAGACCACCCAAACACAACAATAGCTGATCTCCTCAGGGAGACCAGCTACAAAAACACAGCGGAGCCTCACTTAAGAGTCTCAACACAGCAATCCGAAGTGCAAAGTTCCCTGGGAAAAGGGAATATGCAAAATAAATGTGGAGCCCCAGTTATGGGTCTACAACACAATGAAAGCCAGATATCCCTCAAAGGAAGGAAAACCAAGCAAAGGGGTGTCTCCATTACAGAGATCACCAAATCCACCATATTAAGTGGCCCCTATGTCAAGATCCCGCTTTTTTACAAGCTTTAAGGATGTGACGGGGAAAACCTAAGCCAGTTATCCATCCACAGACAGCTGTTTCGGGTGTTGCCCCTCATCAGTGCGGAGTAGGATTCTGGCTAACCGGGAGCAATGCCTCGGAGACCACCCAAACACAACAATAGCTGATCTCCTCAGGGAGACCAGCTACAAAAAACAACGCTGAGCCACACTTAAGAGTCTCAACACAGCAATCCGAAGTGCAAAGTTCCCTGGGAAAAGGGAATATGCAAAATAAATGTGGAGCCCCAGTTATGGGTCTACAACACAATGAAAGCCAGATATCCCTCAAAGGAAGGAAAACCAAGCAAAATGGTGTCTCCATTACAGAGATCACCAAATCCACCATATTAAGTGGCCCCTATGTCAAGATCCCGCTTTTTTTACAAGCTTTAAGGATGTGACGGGGAAAACCTAAGCCAGTTATCCATCCACAGACAGCTGTTTCGGTGGTGTTGCCCCTCATCAGTGCGGAGTAGGATTCTGGCTAACCGGGAGCAATGCCTCGGAGACCACCCAAACACAACAATAGCTGATCTCCTCAGGGAGACCAGCTACAAAAACACCGCTGAGCCACACTTAAGAGTCTCAACACAGCAATCCGAAGTGCAAAATTTCCTGGGAAAAGGGAATATGCAAAGTAAATGTGGAGCCCCAGTTATGGGTCTACAACACAATGAAAGCCAGATATCCCTCAAAGGAAGGAAAACCAAGCAAAGGGGTGTCTCCATTACAGAGATCACTAAATCCACCATATTAAGTGGCCCCTATGAAGATCTCGCTTTTTTTAAAAGCTTTAAGGATGTGACGGGGAAAACCTAAGCCAGTTATCCATAGACAGACAGCTGTTCCGGAGTGTTGCCCCTCATCAGTGCGGAGTAGGAATCTGGCTGCCGGGAGCAATGCCTCGGAGACCACCCAAACACAACAATAGCTGATCTCCTCAGGGAGACCAGCTACAAAAAACACCGCGGAGCCTCACTTAAGAGTCTCAACACAGCAATCCAAAGTGCAAAGTTCCTTTGGAAAAGGGAATATGCAAAATAAATGTGGAGCCCCAGTTATGGGTCTACAACACAATGAAAGACAGATATCCCTCAAAGGAAGGAAAACAAAGCAAAGAGGTGTCTCCATTACAGAGATCACCAAATCCACAATATTAAGTGGCCCCTATGTCAAGATCCCGTTTTTTTTTCAAGCTTGAAGGATGTGAAGGGAAAAACCTAAGCCAGTTATCCATCCACAGACAGCTGTTTCGGGGTGTTGCCCCTCATCAGTGCGGAGTAGGATTCTGGCTAACCGGGAGCAATGCCTCGGAGACCACACAAACACAACAATAGCTGATCTCCTCAGGGAGACCAGCTACAAAAAACACCGCAGAGCCTCACTTAAGAGTCTCAACACAGCAATCCGAAGTGCAAAGTTCCCTGAGAAAATGGAATATGCAAAATAAATGTGGAGCCCCAGTTATGGGTCTACAACACAATGAAAGCCAGATATCCCTCAAAGGAAGGAAAACCAAGCAAAGTGGTGTCTCCATTACAGAGATCACCAAATCCACCATATTAAGTGGCCCCTATGTCAAGATCCCGCTTTTTTTACAAGCTTTAAGGATGTGACGGGGAAAACCTAAGCCAGTTATCCATCCACAGACAGCTGTTTCGGGGTGTTGCCACTCATCAGTGCAGAGTAGGATTCTGGCTAACCGGGAGCAATGCCTCGGAGACCACCAAAACACAACAATAGCTGATCTCCTCAGGGAGACCAGCTACAAAAAACACAGCGGAGCCTCACTTAAGAGTCTCAACAAAGCAATCCGAAGTGCAAAGTTCCCTGGGAAAAGGGAATATGCAAAATAAATGTGGAGACCCAGTTATGGGTCTACAACACAATGAAAGCCAGATATCCATCAAAGTAAGGAAAACCAAGCAAAGGGGTGTCTCCATTACAGAAATCACTAAATCCACCATATTAAGTGGCCCCTATGTGAAGATCTCGCTTTTTTTAAAAGCTTTAAGGATGTGATGGGGAAAACCTAAGCCAGTTATCCATAGACAGACAGCTGTTACGGGGTGTTGCCCCTCATCAGTGCAGAGTAGGATTCTGGCTGCCGGGAGCAATGCCTCGGAGACCACCCAAACACAACTATAGCTGATCTCCTCAGGGAGACCAGCTACAAAAAACACTGCGGAGCCTAACTTAAGAGTCTCAACACAGCAATCCAAAGTGCAAAGCTCCCTGGGAAAAGGGAATATGCAAAATAAATGTGGAGCCCCAGTTATGGGTCTACAACACAATGAAAGCCAGATATCCCACAAAGGAAGGGAAACCAAGCAAAGTGGTGTCTACATTACAGAGATCACCAAATCCACCATATTAAGTGGCCCCTATGTCAAGATCCCGTTTTTTTAACAAGCTTGGAGGATGTGACGGGAAAAACCTAAGCCAGTTATCCATCCACAGACAGCTGTTTCGGGGTGTTGCCCCTCATCAGTGCTGAGTAGGATTCTGGCTAATCGGGAGCAATGCCTCGGAGACCACCCAAACACAACAATAGCTGATCTCCTCAGGGAGACCAGCTACAAAAAACACCGCGGAGCCTCACTTAAGAGTCTCAACACAGCAATCCGAAGTGCAAAGTTCCCTGGGAAAAGGGAATATGCAAAATAAATGTGGAGCCCCAGTTATGGGTCTACAACACAATGAAAACCAGATATCCCTCAAAGGAAGGAAAAACAAGCAAAATTGTGTCTCCATTACAGAGATCACCAAATCCACCATATTAAGTGGCCACTATGTCAAGATCCCGCTTTTTTTTACAAGCTTTAAGGATGTGACGGGGAATACCTAAGCCAGTTTTCCATCCACAGATAGCTGTTTCGGTGTGTTGCCCCTCATCAGTGCGGAGTAGGATTCTGGCTAACCGGGAGCAATGCCTCGGAGACCACCCAAACACAACAATAGCTGATCTCCTCAGGGAGACCAGCTACAAAAAACACCGCTGAGCCACACTTAAGAGTCTAAACACAGCAATCCGAAGTGCAAAATTCCCTGGGAAAATGGAATATGCAAAATAAATGTGGAGCCCCAGTTATGGGTCTACAACACAATGAAAGCCAGATATCCCTCAAAGGAAGGAAAACCAAGCAAAATGGTGTCTCCATTACAGAGATCACCAAATCCACCATATTAAGTGGCCCCTATGTCAAGATCCCGCTTTTTTTACAAGCTTGAAGAATGTGACGGGAAAAACCTAAGCCAGTTATCCATCCACAAACAGCTGTTTCGTGTTGTTGCCACTCATCAGTGCGGAGTAAGATTCTGGCTAACCGGGAGCAATGACTCGGGGACCACCCAAACACAACAATAGCTGATCTCCTCAGGGAGAACAGCTACAAAAAACACCGCGGAGCCACACTTAAGAGTCTCAACACAGCAATCCGAAGTGCAAAATTTCTTGGGAAAAGGGAATATGCAAAGTAAATGTGGAGCACCAGTTATGGGTCTACAACACAATGAAAACCAAGCAAAGGGGTGTTTCAATTACAGAGATCACCAAATACACCATATTAAGTTGCCCCTATGTGAAGATCTCGCTTTTTTTAAAAGCTTTAAGGATGTGACGGGGAAAACCTAAGCCAGTTATCCATCCACAGACAGCTGTTTCGGGGTGTTGCCCCTCATCAGTGCGGAGTAGGAATCTGGCTGCCGGGAGCAATGCCTCGGAGACCACCCAAACACAACAATAGCTGATCTCCTCAGGGAGACCAGCTACAAAAAACACCGCGGAGCCTCACTTAAGAGTCTCAACACAGCAATCCAAAGTGCAAAGTTCCCTGGGAAAAGGGAATATGCAAAATAAATGTGGAGCCCCAGTTATGGGTCTACAACACAATGAAAGCCAGATATCCCTCAAAGGAAGGAAAACTAAGCAAAGAGGTGTCTCCATTACAGAGATCACCAAATCCACCATATTAAGTGGCCCCTATGTCAAGATCCCGTTTTTTTACAAGCTTGAAGGATGTGACGGGAAAAACCTAAGCCAGTTATCCATCCACAGACAGCTGTTTCGGGTGTTGCCCCTCATCAGTGCGGAGTAGGATTCTGGCTAACCGGGAGCAATGCCTCGGAGACCACACAAACACAACAATAGCTGATCTCCTCAGGGAGACCAGCTACAAAAACACCGCAGAGCCTCACTTAAGAGTCTCAACACAGCAATCCAAAGTGCAAAGTTCCCTGAGAAAATGGAATATGCAAAATAAATGTGGAGCCCCAGTTATGGGTCTACAACACAATGAAAGCCAGATATCCCTCAAAGGAAGGAAAACCAAGCAAAGTGGTGTCTCCATTACAGAGATCACCAAATCCACCATATTAAGTGGCCCCTATGTCAAGATCCCGCTTTTTACAAGCTTTAAGGATGTGACGGGGAAAACCTAAGCCAGTTATCCATCCACAGACAGCTGTTTCGTGGTGTTGCCACTCATCAGTGCAGAGTAGGATTCTGGCTAACCGGGAGCAATGCCTCGGAGACCACCCAAACACAAAAATAGCTGATCTCCTCAGGGAGACCAGCTACAAAAAACACAGTGGAGCCTCACTTAAGAGTCTCAACAAAGCAATACGAAGTGCAAAGTTCCCTGGGAAAAGGGAATATGCAAAATAAATGTGGAGCCCCAGTTATGGGTCTACAACACAATGAAAGCCAGATATCCATCAAAGTAAGGAAAACTAAGCAAAGGGGTGTCTCCATTACAGAGATCACTAAATCCACCATATTAAGTGGCCCCTATGTGAAGATCCCGTTTTTTTTACAAGCTTTCAGGATGTGACGGGGAATACCTAAGCCATTTTTCCATCCACAGATAGCTGTTTCGTGGTGTTGCCACTCATCAGTGCGGAGTAGGATTCTGGCTAACCGGGAGCAATGCCTCGGAGACCACCCAAACACAACAATAGCTGATCTCCTCAGGGAGACCAGCTACAAAAAACACCGCTGAGCCACACTTAAGAGTCTCAACACAGCAATCCGAATTGCAAAGTTCCCTGAGAAAATGGAATATGCAAAATAAATGTGGAGCCCCAGTTATGGGTCTACAACACAATGAAAGCCAGATATCCCTCAAAGGAAGGAAAACCAAGCAAAGTGGTGTCTCCATTACAGAGATCACCAAATCCACCATATTAAGTGGCCCCTATGTCAAGATCCCGCTTTTTTACAAGCTTTAAGGATGTGACGGGAAAACCTAAGCCAGTTATCCATCCACAGACAGCTGTTTCGTGGGTGTTGCCCCTCATCAGTGCAGAGTAGGATTCTGGCTAACCGGGAGCAATGCCTCGGAGACCACCCAAACACAACAATAGCTGATCTCCTCAGGAGACCAGCTACAAAAACACAGCGGAGCCTCACTTAAGAGTCTCAACACAGCAATCTGAAGTGCAAAGTTCCCTGGGAAAAGGGAATATGCAAAATAAATGTGGAGCCCCAGTTATGGGTCTACAACACAATGAAAGCCAGATATCCCTCAAAGGAAGGAAAACCAAGCAAAGGGGTGTCTCCATTACAGAGATCACTAAATCCACCATATTAAGTGGCCCCTATGTGAAGATCTCGCTTTTTTAAAAGCTTTAAGGATGTGATGGGGAAAACCTAAGCCAGTTATCCATAGACAGACAGCTGTTACGGGGTGTTGCCCCTCATCAGTGCAGAGTAGGATTCTGGCTGCCGGGAGCAATGCCTCGGAGACCACCCAAACACAACTATAGCTGATCTCCTCAGGTAGACCAGCTACAAAAAACACTGCGGAGCCTAACTTAAGAGTCTCAACACAGCAATCCAAAGTGCAAAGCTCCCTGGGAAAAGGAATATGCAAAATAAATGTGGAGCCCCAGTTATGGGTCTACAACACAATGAAAGCCAGATATCCCTCAAAGGAAGGGAAACCAAGCAAAGGGGTGTCTCCATTACAAAGATCACCAAATCCACCATATTAAGTGGCCCCTATGTCAAGATCCCGCTTTTTTACAAGCTTTAAGGATGTGACAGGGAAAACCAAAGCCAGTTATCCATCCACAGACAGCTGTTTTGTGGTGTTGCCCCTCATCAGTGCGGAGTAGGATTCTGGCTAACCGGGAGCAATGCCTCGGAGACCACCCAAACACAACAATAGCTGATCTCCTCAGGGAGACCAGCTACAAAAACTACCGCAGAGCAACACTTAAGAGTCTCAACGCAGCAATCCGAAGTGCAAAGTTCCCTGGGAAAAGGGAATATGCAAAATAAATGTGGAGCCCCAGTTATGGGTCTACAACACAATGAAAGCCAGATATCCCTCAAAGGAAGGAAAACCAAGCAAAGGGTGTCTCCATTACAGAGATCACCAAATCCACCATATTAAGTGGCCCCTATGTCAAGATCCCGCTTTTTACAAGCTTTAAGGATGTGACGGGGAAAACCTAAGCCAGTTATCCATCCACAGACAGCTGTTTCGAGGTGTTGCCCCTCATCAGTGCGGAGTAGGATTCTGGCTAACCGGGAGCAATGCCTCGGAGACCACCCAAACACAACAATAGCTGATCTCCTCAGGAGACCAGCTACAAAAAGCTACCAGCGGAGCCTCACTTAAGAGTCTCAACACAGCAATCCGAAGTGCAAAGTTCCCTGGGAAAAGGGAATATGCAAAATAAATGTGGAGCCCCAGTTATGGGTCTACAACACAATGAAAGCCAGATATCCCTCAAAGGAAGGAAAACCAAGCAAGGGGTGTCTCCATTACAGAGATCACCAAATCCACCATATTAAGTGGCCCCTATGTCAAGATCCCGCTTTTTTACAAGCTTTAAGGATGTGACAGGGAAAACCTAAGCCAGTTATCCATCCACAGACAGCTGTTTCGGGGTGTTGCCCCTCATCAGTGCGGAGTAGGATTCTGGCTAACCGGGAGCAATGCCTCGGAGACCACCCAAACACAACAATAGCTGATCTCCTCAGGAGACCAGCTACAAAAACACTGCGGAGCCTCACTTAAGAGTCTCAACACAGCAATCCAAAGTGCAAAGTTCCCTGGGAAAAGGGAATATGCAAAATAAATGTGGAGCCCCAGTTATGGGTCTACAACACAATGAAAGCCAGATATCCCTCAAAGGAAGGAAAACCAAGCAAAGGGTGTCTCCATTACAGAGATCACCAAATCCACCATATTAAGTGGCCCCTATGTCAAGATCCCGCTTTTTTACAAGCTTTAAGGATGTGACGGGAAAACCTAAGCCAGTTATCCATCCACAGACAGCTGTTTCGGGGTGTTGCCCCTCATCAGTGCGGAGTAGGATTCTGGCTAACCGGGAGCAATGCCTCGGAGACCACCCAAACACAACAATAGCTGATCTCCTCAGGGAGACCAGCTACAAAAAAACTACCGCAGAGCCTCACTTAAGAGTCTCAACACAGCAATCCGAAGTGCAAAGTTCCCTGGGAAAAGGGAATATGCAAAATAAATGTGGAGCCCCAGTTATGGGTCTACAACACAATGAAAGCCAGATATCCCTCAAAGGAAGGAAAACCAAGCAAAGTGGTGTCTCCATTACAGAGATCACCAAATCCACCATATTAAGTGGCCACTATGTCAAGATCCCGCTTTTTTACAAGCTTTAAGGATGTGACGGGGAAAACCTAAGCCAGTTATCCATCCACAGACAGCTGTTTCGAGGTGATGCCCCTCATCAGTGCGGAGTAGGATTCTGGCTAACCGGGAGCAATGCCTCGGAGACCACCCAAACACAACAATAGCTGATCTCCTCAGGAGACCAGCTACAAAAAACACCGCAGAGCCACACTTAAGAGTCTCAACACAGCAATCCGAAGTGCAAAGTTCCCTGGGAAAAGGGAATATGCAAAATAAATGTGGAGCCCCAGTTATGGGTCTACAACACAATGAAAGCCAGATATCCCTCAAAGGAAGGAAAACCAAGCAAAGGGGTGTCTCCATTACAGAGATCACCAAATCCACCATATTAAGTGGCCCCTATGTCAAGATCCCGCTTTTTTACAAGCTATAAGGATGTGACGGGGAAAACCTAAGCCAGTTATCCATCCACAGACAGCTGTTTCGAGGTGTTGCCCCTCATCAGTGCGGAGTAGGATTCTGGCTAACCTGGAGCAATGCCTCGGAGACCACCCAAACACAACAATAGCTGATCTCCTCAGGAGACCAGCTACAAAAACCGCAGAGCCTCACTTAAGAGTCTCAACACAGCAATCCGAAGTGCAAAGTTCCCTGGGAAAAGGGAATATGCAAAATAAATGTGGAGCCCCAGTTATGGGTCTACAACACAATGAAAGCCAGATATCCCTCAAAGGAAGGAAAACCAAGCAAAGAGGTGTCTCCATTACAGAGATCACCAAATCCACCATATTAAGTGGCCCCTATGTCAAGATCCCGCTTTTTACAAGCTTTAAGGATGTGACAGGGAAAACCTAAACCAGTTATCCATCCACAGACAGCTGTTTCGGGGTGTTGCCCTCATCAGTGCGGAGTAGGATTCTGGCTAACCGGGAGCAATAGCCTCGGAGACCACCCAAACACAACAATAGCTGATCTCCTCCAGGGAGACCAGCTACAAAAACTACCGCGGAGCCTCACTTAAGAGTCTCAACACAGCAATCCGAAGTGCAAAGTTCCCTGGGAAAAGGGAATATGCAAAATAAATGTGGAGCCCCAGTTATGGGTCTACAACACAATGAAAGCCAGATATCCCTCAAAGGAAGGAAAACCAAGCAAAATGGTGTCTCCATTACAGAGATCACCAAATCCACCATATTAAGTGGCCACTATGTCAAGATCCCGCTTTTTTTTACAAGCTTTAAGGATGTGACGGGAAAACCTAAGCCAGTTATCCATCCACAGATAGCTGTTTCGAGGTGTTGCCCCTCATCAATGCGGAGTAGGATTCTGGCTAACCGGGAGCAATGCCTCGGAGACCACCCAAACACAACAATAGCTGATCTCCTCAGGAGACCAGCTACAAAAACACCGCTGAGCCACACTTAAGAGTCTAAACACAGCAATCCGAAGTGCAAAATTCCCTGGGAAAAGGGAATATGCAAAATAAATGTGGAGCCCCAGTTATGGGTCTACAACACAATGAAAGCCAGATATCCCTCAAAGGAAGGAAAACCAAGCAAAGGGGTGTCTCCATTACAGAGATCACCAAATCCACCATATTAAGTGGCCCCTATGTCAAGATCCCGCTTTTTACAAGCTTGAAGGATGTGACGGGGAAAACCTAAGCCAGTTATCCATCCACAGACAGCTGTTTCGGTGGTGTTGCCACTCATCAGTGCGGAGTAGGATTCTGGCTAACCTGGAGCAATGCCTCGGAGACCACCCAAACACAACAATAGCTGATCTCCTCAGGGAGACCAGCTACAAAACACCGCGGAGCCACACTTAAGAGTCTCAACACAGCAATCCGAAGTGCAAAATTCCCTGGGAAAAGGGAATATGCAAAGTAAATGTGGAGCCCCAGTTATGGGTCTACAACACAATGAAAGCCAGATATCCCTCAAAGGAAGGAAAACCAAGCAAAGGGTGTCTCCATTACAGAGATCACCAAATCCACCATATTAAGTGGCCCCTATGTCGAAGATCCCGCTTTTTTACAAGCTTTAAGGATGTGACGGGAAAACCTAAGCCAGTTATCCATCCACAGACAGCTGTTTCGGGGTGTTGCCCCTCATCAGTGCGGAGTAGGATTCTGGCTAACCGGGAGCAATGCCTCGGAGACCACCCAAACACAACAATAGCTGATCTCCTCAGGGAGACCAGCTACAAAAACACCGCGGAGCCTCACTTAAGAGTCTCAACACAGCAATCCGAAGTGCAAAGTTCCCTGGGAAAAGGGAATATGCAAAATAAATGTGGAGCCCCAGTTATGGGTCTACAACACAATGAAAGCCAGATATCCCTCAAAGGAAGGAAAACCAAGCAAAGTGGTGTCTCCATTACAGAGATCACCAAATCCACCATATTAAGTGGCCCCTATGTCAAGATCTCGCTTTTTACAAGCTTTAAGGATGTGACGGGAAAACCTAAGCCAGTTATCCATCCACAGACAGCTGTTTGCGGTGTTGCCCCTCATCAGTGCGGAGTAGGATTCTGGCTAACCGGGAGCAATGCCTCGGAGACCACCCAAACACAACAATAGCTGATCTCCTCAGGGAGACCAGCTACAAAAACACCGCGGAGCCTCACTTAAGAGTCTCAACACAGCAATCCGAAGTGCAAAGTTCCCTGGGAAAAGGGAATATGCAAATAAATGTGGAGCCCCAGTTATGGGTCTACAACACAATGAAAGCCAGATATCCCTCAAAAGGAAGGAAAACCAAGCAAAATGGGGTGTCTCCATTACAGAGATCACCAAATCCACCATATTAAGTGGCCCCTATGTCAAGATCCCGCTTTTTTTTTACAAGCTTGAAGGATGTGACGGGAAAAACCTAAGCCAGCTTTCCATCCACAGATAGCTGTTTCGGGGTGTTGCCCCTCATCAGTGCGGAGTAGGATTCTGGCTAACTTGGAGAATGCCTCGGAGACCACCCAAACACAACAATAGCTGATCTCCTCAGGGAGACCAGCTACAAAAAACACCGCTGAGCCACACTTAAGAGTCTAAACACAGCAATCCGAAGTGCAAAATTCCCTGGGAAAATGGAATATGCAAAATAAATGTGGAGCCCCAGTTATGGGTCTACAAAACAATGAAAGCCAAATATCCCTCAAAGGAAGGAAAACCAAGCAAAGGGGTGTTTCCATTACAGAGATCACCAAATACACCATATTAAGTAGCCCCTATGTGAAGATCTCGCTTTTTTTAAAAGCTTTAAGGATGTGAAGGGGAAAACCTAAGCCAGTTATCAATCCACAGACAGCTGTTTCAGGGTGTTGCCCATGAGGTGCTGATGAGCAGTGCGGAGTAGGATTCTGGCTGCCGGGAGCAATGCCTCGGAGACCACCCAAACACAACAATAGCTGATCTCCTCAGGGAGACTAGCTACAAAAAACACTGTGGAGCCTAACTTAAGAGTCTCAACACAGCAATCCAAAGTGCAAAGCTCCCTGGGAAAAGGGAATATGCAAAATAAATGTGGAGCCCCAGTTATGGGTCTACAACACATTGAAAGCCAGATATCCCTCAAAGGAAGGAAAACCAAGCAAAGGGGTGTCTCCATTACAAAGATCACCAAATCCACCATATTAAGTGGCCCCTATGTCAAGATCCCACTTTTTTTACAAGCTTTAAGGATGTGACGGGGAAAACCTAAGACAGTTATCCATCCACAGACAGCTGTTTCGGGGTGTTGCCCCTGATCAGTGCGGAGTAGGATTCTGGCTAACCGGGAGCAATGCCTCTAAGACCACACAAACACAACAATAGCTGATCTCCTCAGGGAGACCAGCTACAAAAAACACCGCGGAGCCTCACTTAAGAGTCTCAACACAGCAATCCGAAGTGCAAAGTTCCCTGGGAAAAGGGAATATGCAAAATAAATGCGGAGCCCCAGTTATGGGTCTACAACACAATGAAAGCCAGATATCCCTTAAAGGAAGGAAAACTAAGCAAAGTGGTGTCTCCATTACAGAGATCACCAAATCCACCATATTAAGTGGCCCCTATGTCAAGATCCCACTTTTTTACAAGCTTGAAGGATGTGACAGGAAAAACCTAAACCAGTTACCCATCCACCGACAGCTGATTCGGGGTGTTGCCACTCATCAGTGCGGAGTAGGATTCTGGCTAACCGGGAGCAATGCCTCTAAGACCACCCAAACACAGCAATAGCTGATCTCCTCAGGGAGACCAGCTACAAAAAACACAGCGGAGCCTCACTTAAGAGTCTCAACACAGCAAGTCGAGTGCAAAGTTCCTTTGGAAAAGAGAATATGCAAAATAAATGTGGAGCCCCAGTTATGGGTCTACAACACAATGAAAGCCAGATATCCCTCAAAGGAAGGAAAACCAAGCAAAGGGGTGTCTCCATTACAGAGATCACCAAATCCACCATATTAAGTGGCCCCTATGTCAAGATCCCGCTTTTTTTACAAGCTTTAAGGATGTGATGTGGAAAACCTAAGCCAGTTATCCATCCACAGACAGTTGTTTCGGGGTGTTGCCCCTCATCAGTGCGGAGTAGGATTCTGGCTAACCGGGAGCAATGCCTCGGAGACCACCCAAACACAACAATAGCTGATCGCCTCAGGGAGACCAGCTACAAAAAACAACGCGGAGCCTCACTTAAAAGTCTCAACACAGCAATCCAAAGTGCAAAGTTCCCTGGGAAAAGGGAATATGCAAAATAAATGTGGAGCCCCAGTTATGGGTCTACAACACAATGAAAGCCAGATATCCCTCAAAGGTATGAAAACCAAGCAAAATGGTGTCTCCATTACAGAGATCACCAAATCCACCATATTAAGTGGCCCCTATGTCAAGATCCCGCTTTTTTTACAAGCTTTAAGAATGTGACGGGGAAAACCTAAGCCAGTTATCCATCCACAGACAGCTGTTTCGGGGTGTTGCCCCTCATCAGTGCGGAGTAGGATTCTGGCTAACCGGGAGCAATGCCTCGGAGACCACCCAAACACAACAATAGCTGATCTCCTCAGGGAGACCAGCTACAAAACTACAGTGGAGCCTCACTTAAGAGTCTCAACACAGCAATCCGAAGTGCAAAGTTCCCTGGGAAAGGGAATATGCAAAATAAATGTGGAGCCCCAGTTATGGGTCTACAACACAATGAAAGCCAGATATCCCTCAAAGGAAGGAAAACTAAGCAAAGGGGTGTCTCCATTACAGAGATCACCAAATCCACCATATTAAGTGGCCCCTATGTCAAGATCCCGCTTTTTTACAAGCTTTAAGGATGTGACAGGAAAAACCTTAACCAGTTATCCATCCACAGACAGCTGTTTCGGGGTGTTGCCCCTCATCAGTGCGGAGTAGGACTCTGGCTAACCGGGAGCAATGCTTCGGAGTCCACCCAAACACAACAATAGCTGATCTCCTCAGGGAGACCAGCTACAAAAACACTGCGGAGCCACACTTAAGAGTCTCAACACAGCAATCCGAAGTGCAAAATTCCCTGGGAAAAGGGAATATGCAAAATAAATGTGGAGCCCCAGTTATGGGTCTACAACACAATGAAAGCCAGATATCCCTCAAAGGAAGGAAAACTAAGCAAAGGGGTGTCTCCATTACAGAGATCACCAAATCCACAATATTAAGTGGCCCCTATGTCAAGATCCCGCTTTTTTACAAGCTATAAGGATGTGAAGGGGAAAACCTAAGCCAGTTATCCATCCGCAGACAGCTGTTTCGGGTGTTGCCGCTCATCAGTGCGGAGTAGGATTCTGGCTAACCTGGAGCAATGCCTCGGAGACCACCCAAACACAACTATAGCTGTTCTCCTCAGGGAGACCAGCTACAAAAACACCGCGGAGCTTCACTTAAGAGTCTCAACACAGCAATCCGAAGTGCAAAGTTCCCTGGGAAAAGGGAATATGCAAAATAAATGTGGTTCCCCAGTTATGGGTCTACAACACAATGAAAGCCAGATATCCCTCAAAGGAAGGAAAACCAAGCAAAATGGTGTCTCCATTACAGAGATCACCAAATCCACCATATTAAGTGGCCCCTATGTCAAGATCCCGCTTTTTTTTACAAGCTTTAAGGATGTGACAGGAAAAACCTAAACCAGTTATCCATCCACAGACAGCTGATTCGGGGTGTTGCCCCTCATCAGTGCGGAGTAGGATTCTGGCTAACCGGGAGCAATGCCTCGGAGACCACCCAAACACAACAATAGCTGATCTCCTCAGGAGACCAGCTATAAAAACACCACGGAGCCACACTTAAGAGTCTCAACACAGCAATCCGAAGTGCAAAATTCCCTGGGAAAAGGGAATATGCAAAATAAATGTGGAGCCCCAGTTATGGGTCTACAACACAATAAAAGCCAGATATCCCTCAAAGCAAGGAAAACCAAGCAAAATGGTGTCTCCTTTACAGAGATCACCAAATCCACCATATTAAGTGGCCACTATGTCAAGATCTCGCTTTTTTTTGACAAGATTTAAGGATGTGACGGGGAAAACCTAACCCAGTTATCCATCCACAGATAGCTGTTTCGGGGTGATGCCCCTCATCAGTGCGGAGTAGGATTCTGGCTAACCGGGAGCAATGCCTCAGAGACCACCCAAACACAACAATAGCTGATCTCCTCAGGGAGACCAGCTATAAAAAACACCACGGAGCCACACTTAAGAATCTCAACACAGCAATCCGAAGTGCAAAATTCCCTGGGAAAAGGGAATATGCAAAATAAATGTGGAGCCCCAGTTATGGGTCTACAACACAATGAAAGCCAGATATCCCTCAAAGGAAGGAAAACCAAGCAAAGGGGTGTCTCCATTACAGAGATCACCAAATCCACCATATTAAGAGACCCCTATGTCAAGATCCCGCTTTTTTTACAAGCTATAAGGATGTGAAGGGGAAAACCTAATCCAGTTATCCATCCGCAGACAGCTGTTTCGGGGTGTTGCCCCTCATCAGTGCGGAGTAGGATTCTGGCTAACCTGGAGCAATGCCTCGGAGACCACCCAAACACAACTATAGCTGTTCTCCTCAGGGAGACCAGCTACAAAAAACACCGCGGAGCCTCACTTAAGAGTCTCAACACAGCAATCCGAAGTGCAAAGTTCCCTGGGAAAAGGGAATATGCAAAATAAATGTGGATCCCCAGTTATGGGTCTACAACACAATGAAAGCCAGATATCCCTCAAAGGTAGGAAAACCAAGCAAAAAGGTGTCTCCATTACATGGATCACCAAATCCACCATATTAAGTGGCCCCTATGTCAAGATCCCGCTTTTTTTAAAAGCTTTAAGGATGTGACAGGGAAAACCTAAGCCAGTTATCCATCCACAGACAGCTGTTTCGGGGTGTTGCGCCTCATCAGTGCGGAGTAGGATTCTGGCTAACCGGGAGCAATGCCTCGGAGACCACCCAAACACAACAATAGCTGATCTCCTCAGGGAGACCAGCTACAAAAAACACCGCGGAGCCTCACTTAAGAGTCTCAACACAGCAATCCGAAGTGCAAAGTTCCCTGGGAAAAGGGAATATGCAAAATAAATGTGGATCCCCAGTTATGGGTCTACAACACAATGAAAGCCAGATATCCCTCAAAGGTAGGAAAACCAAGCAAAATGGTGTCTCCATTACAGAGATCACCAAATCCACCATATTAAGTGGCCCCTATGTCAAGATCCCGCTTTTTTTACAAGCTTTAAGGATGTGACGGGGAAAACCTAAGCCAGTTATCCATCCACAGACAGCTGTGTCGTGGTGTTGCCCTTCATCAGTGCGGAGTAGGATTCTGGCTAACCGGGAGCAATGCCTCAGAGACCACCCAAACACAAAAATAGCTGATCACCTCAGGGAGACCAGCTACAAAAAACAACGCGGAGCCTCACTTAAGAGTCTCAACACAGCAATCCGAAGTGCAAAGTTCCCTGGGAAAAGGCAATATGCAAAATAAATTTGGAGCCCCAGTTATGGGTCTACAACACAATGAAAGCCAGATATCCCTCAAAAGAAGGAAAACCAAGCAAAGGGGTGTCTCCATTACAGAGATCACCAAATCCACAATATTAAGTGGCCCCTATGTCAAGATCCCGCTTTTTTTACAAGCTATAAGGATGTGACGTGGAAAACCTAAGCCAGTTATCCATCCACAGACAGCTGTTTCGGGGTGTTGCCCCTCATCAGTGCGCAGTAGGATTCTGGCTAACCTGGAGCAATGCCTCGGAGACCACCCAAACACAACAATAGCTGATCTCCTCAGGGAGACCAGCTACAAAAAACACCGCTGAGCCACACTTAAGAGTCTAAACACAGCAATCCGAAGTGCAAAATTCCCTGGGAAAATGGAATATGCAAAATAAATGTGGAGCCCCAGTTATGGGTCTACAAAACAATGAAAGCTAAATATCCCTCAAAGGAAGGAAAACCAAGCAAAGTGGTGTCTCCATTACAGAGATCACCAAATCCACCATATTAAGTGGCCCCTATGTCAAGATCCCGCTTTTTTTACAAGCTTTCAGGATGTGACGGGGAAAACCTAAGCCAGTTATCCATCCACAGACAGCTGTTTCAGGGTGTTGCCCATCAGGTGCTGATGAGCAGTGCGGAGTAGGATTCTGGCTGCCGGGAGCAATGCCTCGGAGACCACCCAAACACAACAATAGCTGATCTCCTCAGGGAGACTAGCTACAAAAAACACTGTGGAGCCTAACTTAAGAGTCTCAACACAGCAATCCAAAGTGCAAAGCTCCCTGGGAAAAGGGAATATGCAAAATAAATGTGGAGCCCCAGTTATGGGTCTACAACACATTGAAAGCCAGATATCCCTCAAAGGAAGGAAAACTAAGCAAAGGGGTGTCTCCATTACAGAGATCACCAAATCCACCATATTAAGTGGCCCCTATGTCAAGATCCCACTTTTTTACAAGCTTTAAGGATGTGACGGGAAAACCTAAGACAGTTATCCATCCACAGACAGCTGTTTCGGGGTGTTGCCCCTGATCAGTGCGGAGTAGGATTCTGGCTAACCGGGAGCAATGCCTCTAAGACCACCCAAACACAACAATAGCTGATCTCCTCAGGGAGACCAGCTACAAAACACCGCGGAGCCTCACTTAAGAGTCTCAACACAGCAATCCGAAGTGCAAAGTTCCCTGGGAAAAGGGAATATGCAAAATAAATGCGGAGCCCCAGTTATGGGTCTACAACACAATGAAAGCCAGATATCCCTTAAAGGAAGGAAAACTAAGCAAAGTGGTGTCTCCATTACAGAGATCACCAAATCCACCATATTAAGTGGCCCCTTTGTCAAGATCCCACTTTTTTTACAAGCTTGAAGGATGTGACAGGAAAAACCTAAACCAGTTACACATCCACCGACAGCTGATTCGGGGTGTTGCCACTCATCAGTGCGGAGTAGGATTCTGGCTAACCGGGAGCAATGCCTCTAAGACCACCCAAACACAACAATAGCTGATCTCCTCAGGGAGACCAGCTACAAAAAAAACTGCAGAGCCTCACTTAAGAGTCTCAACACAGCAATCCGAAGTGCAAAGTTCCCTCTGGAAAGGAAATATGCAAAATAAATGTGGAGCCCCAGTTATGGGTCTACAACACAATGAAAGCCAGATATCCCTCAAAGGAAGGAAAACTAAGCAAAGTGGTGTCTCCATTACAGAGATCACCAAATCCACCATATTAAGTGGCCCCTATGTCAAGATCCCGCTTTTTACAAGCTTTAAGGATGTGACGGGGAAAACCTAAGCCAGTTATCCATCCACAGACAGTTGTTTCGGGGTGTTGCCCCTCATCAGTGCGGAGTAGGATTCTGGCTAACCGGGAGCAATGCCTCGGAGACCACCCAAACACAACAATAGCTGATCGCCTCAGGGAGACCAGCTACAAAAACAACGCGGAGCCTCACTTAAGAGTCTCAACACAGCAATCCAAAGTGCAAAGTTCCCTGGGAAAAGGGAATATGCAAAATAAATGTGAAGCCCCAGTTATGGGTCTACAACACAATGAAAGCCAGATATCCCTCAAAGGTAGGAAAACGAAGCAAAATGGTGTCTCCATTACAGAGATCACCAAATCCACCATATTAAGTGGCCCCTATGTCAAGATCCCGCTTTTTTTACAAGCTTTAAGAATGTGACGGGGAAAACCTAAGCCAGTTATCCATCCACAGACAGCTGTTTCGGGGTGTTGTCCCTCATCAGTGCGGAGTAGGATTCTGGCTAACCGGGAGCAATGCCTCGGAGACCACCCAAACACAACAATAGCTGATCTCCTCAGGGAGACCAGCTACAAAACAACAGTGGAGCCTCACTTAAGAGTCTCAACACAGCAATCCGAAGTGCAAAGTTCCCTGGGAAAAGGGAATATGCAAAATAAATGTGGAGCCCCAGTTATGGGTCTACAACACAATGAAAGCCAGATATCCCTCAAAGGAAGGAAAACCAAGCAAAGTGGTGTCTCCATTACAGAGATCACCAAATCCACCATATTAAGTGGCCCCTATGTCAAGATCCCGCTTTTTTACAAGCTTTAAGGATGTGACAGGGAAAACCTTAAGCCAGTTATCCATCCACAGACAGCTGTTTCGGGTGTTGCCCTCATCAGTGCGGAGTAGGATTCTGGCTAACCGGGAGCAATGCCTCGGAGACCACCCAAACACAACAATAGCTGATCTCCTCAGGGAGACCAGCTACAAAAAACACTGCGGAGCCACACTTAAGAGTCTCAACACAGCAATCCGAAGTGCAAAGTTCCCTGGGAAAAGGGAATATGCAAAATAAATGTGGAGCCCCAGTTATGGGTCTACAACACAATGAAAGCCAGATATCCCTCAAAGGAAGGAAAACCAAGCAAAGGGGTGTCTCCATTACAGAGATCACCAAATCCACAATATTAAGTGGCCCCTATGTCAAGATCCCGCTTTTTTACAAGCTATAAGGATGTGAAGGGGAAAACCTAAGCCAGTTATCCATCCGCAGACAGCTGTTTCGGGGTGTTGCTCCTCATCAGTGCGGAGTAGGATTCTGGCTAACCTGGAGCAATGCCTCGGAGACCACCCAAACACAACTATAGCTGTTCTCCTCAGGGAGACCAGCTACAAAAAACACCGCGGAGCTTCACTTAAGAGTCTCAACACAGCAATCCGAAGTGCAAAGTTCCCTGGGAAAAGGGAATATGCAAAATAAATGTGGTTCCCCAGTTATGGGTCTACAACACAATGAAAGCCAGATATCCCTCAAAGGAAGGAAAACCAAGCAAAATGGTGTCTCCATTACAGAGATCACCAAATCCACCATATTAAGTGGCCCCTATGTCAAGATCCCGCTTTTTTTACAAGCTTTAAGGATGTGACAGGAAAAACCTAAACCAGTTATCCATCCACAGACAGCTGATTCGGGGTGTTGCCCCTCATCAGTGCGGAGTAGGATTCTGGCTAACCGGGAGCAATGCCTCGGAGACCACCCAAACACAACAATAGCTGATCTCCTCAGGGAGACCAGCTATAAAAAACACCACGGAGCCACACTTAAGAGTCTCAACACAGCAATCCGAAGTGCAAAATTCCCTGGGAAAAGGGAATATGCAAAATAAATTTGGAGCCCCAGTTATGGGTCTACAACACAATAAAAGCCAGATATCCCTCAAAGCAAGGAAAACCAAGCAAAATGGTGTCTCCTTTACAGAGATCACCAAATCCACCATATTAAGTGGCCACTATGTCAAGATCCCGCTTTTTTTTGACAAGATTTAAGGATGTGATGGGGAAAACCTAACCCAGTTATCCATCCAAAGATAGCTGTTTCGGGGTGATGCCCCTCATCAGTGCGGAGTAGGATTCTGGCTAACCGGGAGCAATGCCTCGGAGACCACCCAAACACAACAATAGCTGATCTCCTCAGGAGACCAGCTATAAAAAACACCACGGAGCCACACTTAAGAATCTCAACACAGCAATCCGAGTGCAAAATTCCCTGGGAAAAGGGAATATGCAAAATAAATGTGGAGCCCCAGTTATGGGTCTACAACACAATGAAAGCCAGATATCCCTCAAAGGAAGGAAAACCAAGCAAAGGGGTGTCTCCATTACAGAGATCACCAAATCCACCATATTAAGAGACCCTATGTCAAGATCCCGCTTTTTTACAAGCTATAAGGATGTGAAGGGGAAAACCTAAGCCAGTTATCCATCCGCAGACAGCTGTTTCGGGGTGTTGCCCCTCATCAGTGCGGAGTAGGATTCTGGCTAACCTGGAGCAATGCCTCGGAGACCACCCAAACACAACTATAGCTGTTCTCCTCAGGGAGACCAGCTACAAAAACACCGCGGAGCCTCACTTAAGAGTCTCAACACAGCAATCCGAAGTGCAAAGTTCCCTGGGAAAAGGGAATATGCAAAATAAATGTGGATCCCCAGTTATGGGTCTACAACACAATGAAAGCCAGATATCCCTCAAAGGTAGGAAAACCAAGCAAAATGGTGTCTCCATTACAGAGATCACCAAATCCACCATATTAAGTGGCCCCTATGTCAAGATCCCGCTTTTTTACAAGCTTTAAGGATGTGACAGGGAAAACCTAAGCCAGTTATCCATCCACAGACAGCTGTTTCGGGTGTTGCGCCTCATCAGTGCGGAGTAGGATTCTGGCTAACCGGGAGCAATGCCTCGGAGACCACCCAAACACAACAATAGCTGATCTCCTCAGGGAGACCAGCTACAAAAACACCGCGGAGCCTCACTTAAGAGTCTCAACACAGCAATCCGAAGTGCAAAGTTCCCTGGGAAAAGGGAATATGCAAAATAAATGTGGAGCCCCAGTTATGGGTCTACAACACAATGAAAGCCAGATATCCCTCAAAGGATAGGAAAACCAAGCAAAATGGTGTCTCCATTACAGAGATCACCAAATCCACCATATTAAGTGGCCCCTATGTCAAGATCCCGCTTTTTTACAAGCTTTAAGGATGTGACGGGGAAAACCTAAGCCAGTTATCCATCCACAGACAGCTGTGTTCGTGGTGTTGCCCTTCATCAGTGCGGAGTAGGATTCTGGCTAACCGGGAGCAATGCCTCAGGAGACCACCCAAACACAACAATAGCTGATCTCCTCAGGGAGACCAGCTACAAACAACTGCGGAGCCTCACTTAAGAGTCTCAACACAGCAATCCGAAGTGCAAAGTTCCCTGGGAAAAGGCAATATGCAAAATAAATTTGGAGCCCCAGTTATGGGTCTACAACACAATGAAAGCCAGATATCCCTCAAAAGAAGGAAAACCAAGCAAAGGTGTC
>JAKVIS010000611.1:0-60485 GCA_033119425.1 Bufotes viridis | reverse complement strand
ACCCATTCACTTGAATGGGTCCGCAATCATGGAGATGCGGAACCCCTGTCCCTGCCTCCGCACCGCAAAAAAAACATGTTCTATTTTTTTACGGTGCAAACAGATCACGGACCCATTCAAGATCACCAGACGGATGTTGCCCGTGCATTGGGGACCGCAAATTTTACAACGGCCGTGTGCATGAGCCCTTAAAGGCTCAGAAAATCCTTTTAATGCACAGCCTGGACTTTTCTGAAGGAGGATTTCCTTGAAGTTCAGTGCCGCTGGTGTGGTGTGCTAGCTAATGCTTTTCTACTGCAAACCTAGAATATTGTTAACTGCTTCCCTGAAGTGGAAACTTTTGCCTGTAGTTTACGAAACAGATGTGGATCTAATAAGCAGCCTGTAAGATGCAATTTGTAAGCAGCTGCTGCGCTTCCCTTTTCCCGGAACTCATAAAAGCAGAGTTCTTCTTTGGTCTGTGTGACAAATGGGGCACCTTTATTGTGGGAGCTGTTTACTCTTCTCCTGTTTAGGCAGGTAAAGGCAGCGGGGCAGTGAATTTTTATACCACCGCATGGCTTTCTAGATAAGAATCCTTCACTACTCTCGTTCTGTTATCATGATTCATTTGAAGAACGTTTTGATGCCTGAGAAATGTGGAGATGAGAGGGTCATGCCTAAGGACATCCGCAAAGATTTGGACTGCGCCTCATAATGGTAATAAAGAGCAAAACTCTGCTGCCAGCAGGATCCAGAAAGGACACTTACAGTGCAAATAAGCTATAAAACCTAATGACTGCTGATAAAAGTGGCATAAAAGCAATAGGCAACAGAATGGATATGATTGCCACCACTGAGCTGTAATCCATGCAGGACGCATCAGTTGCAATGTGTTGTTTTTTTCTTAAAGTAGAACAATTTTTCATACTTAGGTGTTATTTAAGGCGGCTCTCTGGGACTATATAATATTGTATACTGAAAAGATCACACATTATGTTGACACTGATATATTATGTTCTGCAATTTGGTGCTCAGGGACTCCCCGTATTGTGTATTACACTCTATGTAAACCTATACAGAAGCTCTTGCACCTTTGTTCCCTAAATCTGAGCTTGACCCCATTAAAATAAAGCAAAATATTACAGTGTAAGGCCATCCTATGTACTGCGCAATAAGCAGTATTAACCCCCGGAGAACCCCTTTAAATTTTATATTTCTCTGTACTACTCTCTACAAGCGTAGGTTGGTCTTTAGTCATTAACATCTACTCAGCATGGGCTTTCTGGTGCGTCTTGCCCATATGTCTTCAGCTCTCCGTGGCCTCAGCACTCATGAACATGAATATATTTTTGGGCCGCATCGGTCATGTGCTGGGTCAGTATCCTGGACATGCCTAAGGCCTGTATTACACCAACAGATTATCTGACCAAATCTGTCCAATCAGACCAATAGTTGGTATGGATAACAAAAGATCTGTGTGTGTAATTGGCCTTGTGACCGATGACTGGTCAGAAAATCTGTCATATAATCTGTTGGTGTAAGGCTACTTTTACACTAGCGTTGCTAGAACCCAGCAGGCAGTTCCGTATGCAAACGGATATCATCTTTTTTTTCCAGATCCGTTAGACAGTGATCATCCTGTTTCAGGAATGACGGATCCGGTATTAAAACATTTTTTATAGATCAAAAGCGAAACTAGCTCCTCCTATATCCGGTGGAAAACCGTATCCGGCGACACGGCAATTTCCAGAACACATTAAAACATCTCTATGGAAATTAATGCCGGATCCGGCAAGGGCGTTATTGTTCCGGGATTTTGTCCGGAAAAAATACTGCAGCAAGCTGCGGTATTTTGTCCGGTCAAGTACCTTTCAAGGGACGGAACGGGAGACATCCTGATGCATACTGAACGGATTGCTTTCCATTTATAATGCATTAGGACAAAACAAATGCGTTTTTTTCCGGTATTGAGACCCTTTACCTGATTTAGATACCGGAAAACAATAACACTAGTCTGAAGGCCTTTTGCACATGGCGGGTCCGCAATACACGGGCACAGGTCCGCGTGCACTCCCCATCACAGATGCGGACCCATTCACTTGAATGGGTCCGCAATCATAGAGATGCAGAACGGAAGCACGGATCGGAACTAGAGTTGAGCGAACTAGTATTTTAAGTTCGGCATCCAAAGTTCGGGTTCAGGTTATCAAAGCATCCCGTTATGGATTCCGCTACCACGGACCATAACGGCATTTGGAATCCATAAGGGGATTCTTCAATGAACCCGAACCTTGGACAACACGAAGGACCTCGGGTGACGTCACCGTCATGTGATCAGTGCAGGGGGCGTGGCTCAGTACTGGATTAGATAAGAGGTGGTAGCCTACAACCTCTTATCCAATCCAGTACTGAGCCACGCCCCCTGCACTGATCACATGACGGTGACATCACCCCAGGTCCTTCACCCCGTGTTCCAAATGCCGTTATGATCCGTGGTAGTGGAATCCATAACGAGATTCTTCGATAACCCGAACCCGAACTTTGGACGCCGAACTTAAAATACAAGTTCGCTCAACTCTAATTGGAACTCCATGAAAGCACTACGTTGTGCTTCCGTGGTGCTTCTGTCCGATCCTCCGCACCACAAAAAATAGAACAAGTTGAATGGGTCTCGATCCGTCCCGGCAGCCGCACGGACGTTGCACGGAACGGATGCACAACGTTTGCGTGCAAGAGGCCTAATACAGGCCTATGGGCTAACCAAAACGGAATAAACATGATAACTCTCATGATGTGGATGGACTCAGCTGTGCCAAGAACTGCACCTAATGGCACAGTGTGAATAGATCCAGGTTCTGCTAGGACCAAAAATGGCAAGTTGAATTGGCACAGTTTTCTGTCTGACACTTGAGACAAAACCAATCTGGAACAGCTATTCTTATAAGGGTACTTTCACACTAGCGTTAAAGTTTTCCGGTATTGAGTTCCGTCCTAGGAGCTCAATACCGAAAAAAAACCGCATTCGTTTTATCCCAATGCATTCTGAATGGAAAGCATTCCGTTCAGTATGCATCAGGATTTCTTCAATTCAGTCACTTTTATGGTATTTGGCCAGAGAAAATACCGCAGCCCAAAATTTCGGAACACTTGCCTGTTTGCCAGATCCGGCATTAATTTCCATTGAAATGTATTGTGTTTTATTGTTTATTGTGGAAGTCATTAAAGGGGTTGTTCCCTTTTTTTTATATATTGATGATCTATCCTTATGACTTTTTTTCCGTCTAAGGCCTTTTTCACACTTCAGTGTTTGGTCAGTGATTTCCATCAGTGATTTGCAGGTGTCATTCATTAGCTAAAAGTAAGTGTTTGCTGAGAACCAGTAAACTCCAGCAGGCTGTTTATGCAAATGTACGACTCTAAGTAACCTGAAGTAGCAGAGTCCACATTGTTATATGGTCAAGAATGATTAACACATTAGAAATAGTATTGCAGCTGAACCATTGCTTTTGCCAGTATAGCGGTGTCTGGCTGGGTAATACAGACTAAACTTACAGTAGTGCTGCTGGATTTGTAACCAGATCACAGAAGGTGCAGACATGAATAGACCACCTGGGTCAAATGGCATCCCCCAGCGGAGGAGAGGTCAGAAGCTGTGCAGTTCATGACCTCTTGTCATATGTTTAAAAGTAACTATACTTTTTTTTTTTTTTTTTTTATGTTATAGGAACTAGAGATGGGCGAATTTATGAAAATTCAGTAAAGTTGGCTTGGTGGGCCAACTTTACTGAATTTCCAAACAGAGGGGTGGTGTACCTCTGACTAGGGCTGTGGCACCTATTCCATATACCCATCCAGTGTGAGCCACTACAACTATACTCTTTCTCGAATTTATGAAAAGTTTGATTCGGCTGATTGGCTGAATTTTACAACAAAATTTGCTTCGCGACAAATTACTTCGTCACAAACTCCAAGGGACGGGGGCGGCGATAGCGCCGCCCCCGTCATTGTACCCCTCAGATGCCACGTTTATACATGATCGCAGCATCTGAGTGTAAAAACAGTGTAAAATTAACATAAAAAATAAATAAATCAAAGTTACCACCTCCATTTGGTCTCGACGGGCCGGCCACCACCATCTTGCTTGAAGATCTGGAGCGAAATCTTGCGCGGCATGAGATTACGTCATCACGCCGGCCGGTGTGGTGACGTCATACGTCACAATGCATGGGATTTCGGCCGAGATCTTCAATCAAGATGGCGGCTGATAGCCTGTTGCGAGCAAATGGAGGAGGTAAGTATGAATTTTTTAGTTTAAATCGTTTTGCCAACATGAAGCACGAGGAAATTCGGCTTCGAGGTGAATCGAATTTATCCTGAAATCCCCACCGATCGCTACAACAAAGGGTCAGAAGCACTCAGCCGAGTTCAGCTTCTCCCCAATGCTGAGCGCGAGACTGTAGACCTCCTAGACATATCAAAAATTAAAAAAAGGTGTAGTTTGCTTCATTTGGCTATTATAGACTGCATTTTTAGAGAACAGTAATAATTTATTTATTCATTTATTTTTTCATTTTCCTTTAAAGTTATCATCCTTTCAAAATATTAAGTAAACAGGCAACTCGTAGGGCTCATGCACATGAGCGTGTGCTGCCCGTTGCCATATTGCATACCACATTTGCGGAACCGCAATACACGGGCTCCGTTCCGTGTGCATTCCGCATCCGCTTCAGTGGGTCCGCAAATCCAGAGATGCGGAACGGAATCATGGAACGGAACACTATGGAGTGCTTCCGTGAGGTTCTATTCCGTACTTCCGTTCCACTAAATCTTTTTGCGGAACAGACGAATGCAGACCCATTTAAATTGAATGGGTCTGGATTCATCCCGGCGGTCCCCAATGCACGTAACGGCCCACCTACGGCCATGTGAATGAGCCCTTAAGGACATCCTCTCATTGAACTACAATTTATTCCATGCCATTGGGGTCAAAGTCTTTGTGTAAACTCTGCCTAAGGCCTCATGCACACAACAAGCTGCGGATCCACAAAATACGGATACCGTCCATGTGCAATGTTTCACTACAATTACCTACTGTCCGCAAAGCAGACAAGAATGGGACATGTTCTATAATATGCAGAATGGACACATTTTTTGCAGATCTATATAAATGAATGGGTCATCATGCGATCTTCAAAAAATGAGGATCAGACATGGACCCAAAATACAGTCGTGTGCATGAGGTCTTAGGGAACTTTCACACTAGCGTTAAAGTTTTCCGGTATTGAGTTCCGTCCGAGGGGCTCAATACCGGAAAAAAACTGATCAGTTTTGTCCCAATGCATTCAGAATGGAAAGCAATCCGCTCAGTATGCATCAGGAGGTCTTCAGTTCAGTCACTTTTACGGTATTTGGACGGAGAAAATACCACAGCATACTGCGGTATTTTCTTTGGCCAAAATTCTGGAAGACTTGCCTGAATGTCGGATCAGTCATAAATTTCCATTGAAATGTATAAATGCTGGATCCGGTATCAAGTGTTCCAAGAAAACGGATCCGGTTTAAAAATTTGAAAAGTAATAAATACCGTATCCGTTTTTCCAGATGACACCGGAAATATGGATCCGGTATTGCGATGCATTTGTCAGACTGATCAGGATCCAACTGAACTGCCTACCAGAATCAAACAACGCAAGTGTGAAAGTACCCTTAGGCCTCTTTCACACGAGCGTGTCCGGATTAGGTCTGGATGTGTTACGAATGCGTTCAGTGAAAACTGCGCGATTTCACAGGCAAAGCCATTCAGTTTTGCCTGCGATTGCGTTCAGTTGTTCAATTTTTTCCGTGCGGGTGCAATGTGTTTTTCACGCGCAGGATAAAAAACTGAAGGTTTACAAACAACATCTCCTAGCAACCATCAGTGAAAAACGCAACGCACCCGCACTTGCTTGCGGATGCAATGCGTTTTTCATGCAGCCCCATTCACTTCTATGGGGCTAGGGCTGCATGAATAACACAGAATATAGAGCATGCTGCGATTTTCACGCAACGCACAAGTGATGCGTGAAAAAAAACGCTTGTGTACACAGACCCATTGAAATGAATGGGTCAGGATTCAGTGCGGATGCAATGCATTCACATCACGCATTGCACCCGCACGGAAAACTCGCTCGTGTGAAAGGGGCCTAAACTTATGTGTTTTCAGGTGGTACCCTCCAAGTTCCTGTACTAAAATGTGTTTGACACTTCTGCATTCTGGCTTGGTTTAGAAAATGTCAAGAACACACTTGAGTAAAATATTTCTGAATTCTTGGCTGTAGTAAATGAATAAACTGAGAAAGATTGGATGTCTCCTTCTGTGTCACACCTGTTGAGCCTTTGCTCCACAAGACATTGCAAGCCTCCAAGAGGTCACTAATTCTATCTGCTCTATGTTTGGTTCACATGAGTCGGTGTAGCTGCGCTGTGTGGGAGTTGATGCACTGAAAAGTCCAGGGGGAGATCACTCATTTTAATAGCATTATATATAAAAATCAAAAATTGTTCATTGGTTTTTTGATGCAGTTTTTGAGGCCAAAAACTCAGTGGAGCGTATCTACCAAAAGTGGTCCAATGGAGGACAACTGCAGGGACATAGAGTGACGGCTAGTGTGGTCCAGTCCCGCTAAAGTGGTAGTGTAGCACTAATTGCAAAAAAAGAAAAGGTGCTAGAGAATTCACTGCATTGCAGATTGCTATTTAGAGGTCTGTTGAGCTGCAGACTAGTCAGAGTGCCCATACTGACCCCTATTCACCAAAAGTGCCTACAAAGGGCATCTGTCAGATCTAAACTATACAGCAATGGAAGAAGGTGGTCTGTACTTTCCTAGGGAAGAGTTGGCATCGGGGTAAACTATGGGAAGAAGACTGGCAGCACTATTACTGTCAGTGATCTCTTTCAGCAAAATAATGCGCTCTGCGACGCTGCAAATACGGTAATTCATTGCAGTCTATGGGAAAAGCGATCAGATGATCACGTGTTCAAGTCCCCTAGGGGGACTTAAAAAAAAGTGAATAAAAAAGTTTAAAAAAATTTAAACATTCAAATCACCCCCCTTTTGCTATATTACAAATAATTAAACATTAGCATTGCTATGTCCCAAAATGCCCATACTATTAAAATATAAAGCTATTCATCCTGTACGTGAACACCGTAAATGAAAAAAAAAAATTGAAATTGATCAAAAACTCATACACTAGCCAAAATGGTATCAATAAAAGCTATAGATCGCCCCGCGAAAAATGAGCCCTCACACAGCTCCATAGACATAAAACAAATTATGGGGGTCAGAATATGGCACTGCGAATTAAAAAAATTAGTTTTTATTTTAAGTATTAGAACAAAAAATATATACGGTATATTAAAATGTGGTATCACTGTAATCGTACAGACAGGTTAATTTTACTAGAAAGCCATAAAAACGAAACCTATAAAATTATAGTAGAGTTGCGTTTCTTCCAATTCTACACCATTTGGAATTTTTTTTACACTTCCTATTACATTGTATGCAATATAGAATTGTGCCATTAGGGCTCATGCACACGACCGTATTTTCTTTCCGCTTCCGTTCTGTTTTTTTTGCGGCCCATTCACTTCAATGGGGCTGTAGAAAATACGGAGGTTACTCCGTGTGCATTCAGTTTCCGTTTGTCCGCATGGCCGTTCCACAAAACAGTAGTGCATGTCCTATTATTGTCCGCAAATCACGGTCTGAGGCCTCATTCGTGTCAAAGGGTCCGCAAAAAATACGGAACGCACACGGAACACATCCGTATGTCCTCTGTAGTTCATCTGTATTTTGCGGATCCATACTGTAGAAATGCTATGCCCAGCCCATATTGCTCATGTGTTTGGTGATGAATAAGTTACTGTTTCCGTTTCCTATCAAAAAATGGTTTGATTCATTTTTCAATCATATTATACACTGCTCGTTTCCATGGTTACGACCACCACTGCAGAGCAAATACGAGGAGGCAGGGGCGGACGCTGCGGTACGTTTTCCCATAGTGTGCGAGCACTGGCACCTCTGCTGGATTATATGGTGGCCCTAACCCCTGGACATGAGCAGTGTATAATGTGATGGAAAAATAAATAAAGCCAGCAAAGGAGGCAATATGGACAATCCCAATACATTAGTAAGTGCCTTCTGTTACCTTGTCTACATTATAAATGCCATTTACTGAAGTAAGACAACCCCTTTAAGGGGTTAGTAAAAAAAAAAAAAAAAAAATTCTATTACCATGACCACATGATATGGGAAGAAAATGCCTAAAAAACATATTAGGTGTCAAAAAAATTAAGTAAAGTATAGGATAAACACAGAAGCAAAATAGTAAAAAGCAATTGCCAGGACAACAAGCTGTTAAAACAACCGTCATTCCCAATGCGTTTTACCGGCTGGCTTTGTCTGGTTTGTGAAATGCATTGGACATGGTGGGTGTTACAACAATTTGTTGCTCTGGTCCTTGCATTTGACCATATACCTATGTTCACTTTATTATTGTCACACCTAATATGTTTTTAGGGCTAGTTTCACACTGCCGTTAGCAGTTCTGGCAGAGAACAGCCTGCCAGAGATCTCTGGATCCGGCATTGCCAGTTGTAACTAGAACGCCCGCCAGCTCCATTGACTGTCGGAACAGCCTGCAGTGTGAAAGAAGCCTAAGGCATTCTCTTGACATGTGATCATAGTTGGTATATGTATTTTTTTTTCTCAAAATATGCCATATCGTATCTATCCCTTTCTGTTTTTAATGGGTATTCCTGGTAATTCTTTTATTATTGTATTAAATAAAGTTTGGACTGATTTTCGGTACATTTTTGTTCAGCACCGTCATATTGTAGATGGTAGGCTTTGTGGGTTCATTTACGATCTGTTTGTGTCTTGGAGTAACAGAATCTTTGCTAATAGTATGGTACTCTTATTTAGGTAATAATACTGTACTGTATACTGGTCCTGTAGGCAATAATACCATAGTCTTGTGTACTATATGCTGTCCTAAAGATAATAGTACCATAGTCTTGTGTACTGTATGCTGTCCTATAGATAATAGTACCATAGTCTTGTGTACTGTATGCTGTCCTAAAGATAATAGTACCATAGTCTTGTGTACTGTATGCTGTCCTAAAGATAATAGTACCATAGTCTTGTGTACTGTATGCTGTCCTATAGATAATAGTACCATAGTCTTGTGTACTATATGCTGTCCTATAGATAATAGTACCATAGTCTTGTGTACTGTATGCTGTCCTATAGATAATAGTACCATAGTCTTGTGTACTGTATGCTGTCCTAAAGATAATAGTACCATAGTCTTGTGTACTGTATGCTGTCCTAAAGATAATAGTACCATAGTCTTGTGTACTGTATGCTGTCCTATAGATAATAGTACCATAGTCTTGTGTACTATATGCTGTCCTGTAGATAATAATACCATAGTCTTGTGTACTATATGCTGTCAGAAAGATAATAGTACCATAGTCTTGTGTACTATATGCTGTCCTGTAGGTAATAGTACTATAGTCTTGTGTGCTGTATGCTGATCCTGTAGGTGATAGTACTATAGTCTTGTGTACTATATGCTGTCCTGTCGATAATAGTACTATAGTCTTGTGTACTGTATGCTGTCCTGTAGGTAATAGTACCATAGTCTTGTGTACTATATGCTGTCCTGTAGGTAATAGTACTATAGTCTTGTGTGCTGTATGCTGATCCTGTAGGTAATAATACTATAGTCTTGTGTACTATATGCTGTCCTGTAGGTAATAGTATTATAGTCTTGTGTGCTGTATGCTGTCCTATAGATAAAAGCACCATAGTCTTGTGTACTGTATGCTGTCCTGTAGATAATAGTACCATAGTATTGTGTACTATATGCTGTTCTGTAGATAATAATACCATAGTCTTGTATGCTGTCCTGTAGATAATAGCACCATATTCTTGTGTACTATATGCTGTCCTATAGATAATAGTACCATAGTCTTGTGTACTGTATACTGTCCTGTAGATAATGTCACCATAGTCTTGTGTACTATATGCTGTCCTGTAGATAATAGTACTATAGTCTTGTGTACTGTATGCTTTCCTGTAGGTGACAGTTCTATAGTCTTGTGTACTATATGCTGTCCTATAGATAATAGTACCATAGTCTTGTGTACTATATGCTGTCCTGTAGATAATGTCACCATAGTCTTGTGTACTATATGCTGTCCTGTAGATAATAGTACCATAGTATTGTGTACTATATGCTGTCCTATAGATAATAGTACCATAGTCTTGTGTACTATATGCTGTCCTATAGATAATAGTACCATAGTCTTGTGTACTATATGCTGTCCTATAGATAATAGTACTATAGTCTTGTGTGCTGTATGCTGATCCTGTAGATAATAGTACTATAGTCTTGTGTACTATATGCTGTCCTGTAGATAATAGTACCATAGTCGTGTGTGCTGCATGCTGTCCTGTAGGTAATAGTACTATTGTCTTGTGTACTATATGCTGTCCTATAGATAATAGTACCATAGTCTTGTGTACTGTATGCTGTCCTGTAGATAATAGCACCATAGTCTTGTGTACTATATGCTGTCCTATAGATAATAGTACTATAGTCTTGTGTACTATATGCTGATCCTGTAGGTAATAGTACTATTGTCTTGTGTACTGTATGCTGTCCTGTAGGTAATAGTACTATAGTTTTGTGTACTGTATAGAGCACTCGGGCGGCTGCAGCATGAGGGGGGCCGGCGCTCCTAGTCCGCGTGTAGGACGCGCCGGCCCTGCGCTCGGGCACCTGAGAGAACGGGCTGACAAATACCCCAGCGACCTGGCGCCTGGGATTTGTCGAGCCCTGCTGTAGGTAATAGTACTATAGTCTTGTGTACTATATTTTGTCCTGTAGATAATAGTACTATAGTCTTGTGTGCTGTTTGCTGATCCTGTAGAAAATAGTACTATAGTCTTTTGTGCTGTATGCTGTCCTGTAGATAATAGTACTATAGTCCTGTGTAATATATGCTGATCCTGTAGGTAATAGTACTATTACCTTGTGTTCTGTATGCTGTACTGTAGGTATTAGTACTATAGTCTTGTGTGCTGTATGCTGATCCTGTAGGTAATAGTACTATAGTCATGTGTACTGTATGCTATCCTGTAGATAATAGTACTATAGTCTTGTGTGTTGTATGCTGTCCTATAGATAATAGTACTATAGTTTTGTGTACTGTATGCTGTCCTGTAGATAATAGTGCTATAGTCTTGTGTACTGTATGCTGTCCTGTAGGTAATAATAGTACTATAGTCTTTTGTGCTGTATGCTGTCCTGTAGGTAATAGTACTATTGTCTTGTGTTCTGTATGCTGTACTGTAGGTATTAGTACTATAGTCTTGTGTGCTGTATGCTGTCCTATAGATAATAGTACTATAGTTTTGTGTACTGTATGCTGTCCTGTAGATAATAGTGCTATAGTCTTGTGTACTGTATGCTGTCCTGTAGGTAATAATAGTACTATAGTCTTTTGTGCTGTATGCTGTCCTGTAGGTAATAGTACTATTGTCTTGTGTTCTGTATGCTGTACTGTAGGTATTAGTACTATAGTCTTGTGTGCTGTATGCTATCCTGTAGGTAATAGTACTATAGTCATGTGTACTGTATGCTATCCTGTAGGTAATAGTACTATAGTCTTGTGTGCTATATGCTGATCCTGTAGGTAGGTAATAGTACTATTGTCTTGTATGCTGTATGCTGATCCTGTAGGTAATAGTACTATAGTCTTGTGTACTGTATGCTATCCTGTAGGTAATAGTACTATAGTCTTGTGTGCTGTATGCTGATCCTGTAGGTAATAATACTATAGTCTTGTCTCCTGTATGCTGTCCTGTAGGTAATAGTACTATAGTTTTGTGTACTGTATGCTGTCCTGTAGGTAATACTACTATAGTCGTGTGTACTGTATGCTGTCCTGTAGATAACAGTACTATAGTCTTGTGTACTATATGCTGTCCTGTCGATATTAGTACTATAGTCTTGTGTACTGTATGCTGTCCTGAAGGTGACAGTACTATAGTTTTGTGTACTGTATGCTGTCCTATAGATAATAGTACCATAGTATTGTGTACTGTATACTGTCCTGTAGGTAATAGTACTATAGTCTTGTGTACTGTATGCTGTCCTGTAGATAATATTACTATAGTTTTGTGTACCATATGCTGGTCCTTAAGGTAATAGTACTATAGTCTTGTGTACTGTATGCTGTCCTGTAGGTAATAGTACCATAGTCTTGTGTACTATATGCTGTCCTGTCGATAATAGTACTATAGTTTTGTGTGCTTTATGCTGATCCTGTAGGTAATAATACTATAGTCTTGTGTACTGTATGCTGTCCTATAGGTAATAGTACTATAGTCTTGTGTACTGTATGCTGTCCTATAGATAATAGCACCATAGTCTTGTGTACTATATGCTGTCCTGTCGATAATTGTACTATAGTCTTGTGTACTGTATGCTGTCCTGTAGGTAATAGTACTATAGTTTTGTGTACTGTATGCTGTCCTGAAGGTAATAGTACTATAGTCTTGTGTACTATATGCTGTCCTGTAGATAATAGTATTATAGTCTTGTGTACTATATGCTGTCCTGTAGATACTAGTAGTATATTCTTGTGTACTATATGCTGTCCTGTAGGTGATAGTACTATAGTTATGTCTGCTGTATGATGTCCTATATGTAATAGTATTGTAGTCTTGTGTATTGTTTGCTTGTCCTGTATGTAATAGTATTATAGTCTTGTGTACTGTATGCTGTACTGTAGATACTAGTAGTATACTCTTGTGTACTATAGGCTGTCCTGTAGGTGATAGTACTATTGTCATGTCTGCTGTATGATGTCCTGTATGTAATAGTATTGTAGTCTTGTGTATTGTGTGCTGGTCCTGTATGTAATAGTACTATAGTCTTGTGTATATGTATTATTACTGCAGTTAAGAGTACTAGACCATATGTTTGATGGTTCTGTCGATAATGATACCATAACCCTTTGTATGCTGGTCGGTAGGTAATAGTACTATGATAATGTCAGTGCTGCACTTATGGCTGCTGTTACGTCTGTACCTGCCATAGTAATGATACTGTAGTGCAATGTGTGTTGGTTTTGTAGGTAGTATTGTAATTCTGGGCGGCATGCACCATTGTTGTGTTCGTAAGGTTGTGTGGAGGGGGATCTAACTTTGAGTTTTTGTCTTTAGTGCCCCAACAAACACAAGAAGCCGGCTGCCCGACCTGGTTGTTACTCCTGCTATGCAGCACAATGGTTCAGCCCTGACAGCAAGGCGTCTCCCTCCAGCCCCCTCTCCCAATGATGGAAAGCCGGCAGCAGAGGAGGGGGAGTGGGGGAGAGACATGTCAGTGCAGGGAGACCTCTCACACACACCACACACTCAGTCACAGAGCCAGGCAAGTTTACTACACTCTGCCCCTCTGGGGCACCCTAGCTGCACCTCACTGCCAAGGAAACCTGCTACCTCTAGGGAGATGAATGACTCATTGTGAAGAACCAGGTGAGAAGACTCCACACATAGCGGTGACAGGTCCCCAGTGGATGCTCACACGCACCGCCCTGCACCCAGTCTGTCTCATCTAACCAGCCGGGCACAAGGACTACCAGAAGGAGGTATGGACAGGTTTTTGGGCTTCGTCAGGCAGATCAGAAGATCCAGGCGAAGGAAAGGCAAGAAGTATCGACCTGAAGAGGACTACCATGAGGGCTACGAGGATGTGTATTACTATGCTTCGGAGCATTTCAGAAGTAAGAGCTATATGTGTATTATGTGTTGCCTGCTCTGGTAGTGCTATACATTTTATAATGTGAATAATCTGCAATTCAGTGCGTAACCTGCAGATCTTAGAATCCATGACTGTACAGCATCAGGCCGGCAGTATTTCATCTCCAGGGTATCCGTCCGCTGGTAAAGTTACACCGTGGTTTTCCACGTACAATTCCAACTTTACACCTGGATACGCCTAGCACCCTGTCACCTACTGTTGTTAATAATGACGTCTTTGTACATGGTACAGTTCCCGAGAAGTCCTTCATGACTGAGCCCTTCTTGTATCCCCCGAGTTGTCATGTGAGCGCCAACAAAAATGTCTTGGTGATTGAGTCTTCTAGATCAGTCATGGCAAAAAAATGTTGTGGACAGAAGTAAGAACTTTCATCGTAGTCGGGAAAAATATATAAAAAATTAGTGCATGTATGGTAAAATTTGACAATTTCAGCAAATTTTACAAGACCACATGGCGGTGCAGTTTTATGTTTTGGTCGATTTGTGAATAAGTTGCGTAGCGCTCACTTCAAAATTTCAGGAAATCTTGTGTACACACCTATTGAGGAACATGCTGTTGAACAATGCTACATTGTAGTGATCGTTTTTGACAATTTTTTTCAGTTTGGAAAATTTGCAGAAATGTCTATTTTATCAGTCGTATGTGTGACTGGAATGCCCAAACCACCTGTGTGTTGGCAAGTATCATCAGGACGTCATTCATACCAAGATTACAATGAGCGCCATTTTTCCTAACACCATTATGCAGTGGGAGCATTAGCCGCAAAAAAAACCCAGCTTGCCCCATCCAGTGTATATAAATGATGAGAACCAGCTCCCACTGGGCCCTCATGGCACACTAAAACACTACAAGGGGCCTATGGGATGCTTTCACACCTACTTGTACAAGTCTACGGGATGGTCATGATCTCTCATGGCCCCTCCACAAGAGCGTTGTGTTGTGATGAGATTTTACGTAATACTTGTGTAGTATTGTTGGAGTGTTCTGTAGTCTTATATGTAAATGGGTATGCAGCAATGTCTCATAGGTGCCCTCCTTTATGACCAGGCTTACTTGTTGCTGTTGATTTGTGGGATGGTGGGCACTTCGTCACTGCAGATACAATACTATGTGCTGTTTACTCTCGTCTTATCTGTTGGTATCTGCAGTATGAACATGATCACGCCTGCAAGAATCCTGCTTGTTAATTGCCCTGAAAAGACAGCAGTTACCCAACTGTAAAAAGAAGGGAGGGGGGGTCTTTTTTTTATATTTTTCGTTGCTGTCTCTCCTTTCTCTTGGCCTGTCTCAGGCTTGTCCATTTAGCTTACAAATAGTCAGATCTGCCTGAGGAGACAGTGACAGGCAAACTACAGGCCGTGCAGTATTCACTGAGCTTGGTGTGTCATCTTGCATTATGTGTGCAGTGGTGACGGTAATCTTCGCTCGCCACAATGCAAGATTTCAAGATAGACCGTCAGTGCCATCACCAAGAACCGATTACGGTAATATGAAATCCATTGCAATATTCCATTAAGATGTCGAATATAGGAAAACTCTTCAGTTATCATATACTTTAACATTACTTGAGACTTGCTAAAAAAGACATGTATAGTAACGGTATACAAAACTGGCCTAACGTAACTTACGATTGGTTATTCTTATTTTCACTCGTAGATACGTTGAGGGTTCCCATGGCTTGGCGTGGAAAGAGTTACCTTTCCACTGTAATGCAGATTAGGATGCTCTCAGTGTAATTCATCTGTCTGTATGAATCACTGCAAATGTTTCCATTAAACTTCATTGTTTTGCAGATCACTCAGGCGCAAAATGATTGGAAGTGCAATTCAGTGCTGGTTTAAAGTGTACCTCCGCTGTGGAGGTACATAGGTTAATATACGGTATTAGCGAATCGCGTAAAATTGCGTTCCCCATTGCTTCCCTGCAGCCGTCAACAAATGTTTCACAGCAAACCTAAAGACCGTTACAAATGGTGGCCTAAGGTTGTTCATGAACTACTTCTAATGGCAACCACAACAAACTTAAAGGGGTTGTCTCACTTCGGCAAATGACTCTTATCCGCGCTGCAGCGGTGGCCATAATCCCTGGATACGAGCAGTGTATATATAGTAAGTGCCTTGTATTACCTTTGTCTACATGATGAATGCCTTTTGCAACCCCTTTAACTTTCTTGGGTCTGTTTACAACCATATATTTGGGATCAGTCCATAATATAATGCTTTATGAATTACTTCAAATCTGGGAGAACCCATAACTTGTACATCCACTACTTATACCGGACAGCTACCTTTGCAGAATCTAGAAGGAAGTAGTTTGACTTTGTATTCTCCATTGATGACCTATGTACACTTGCTTCTAGAAGCGATGCTAGTGATCTGAAAGTACAGCCGGACAAGTCCCTGAGTGTTGTCTTCAGTGAGCGCAGCCTTTTTTATGACCGTCTGTAACACGCATTCCATTTTGCCATAAGTGGTCCATAGTCTGTTGAGAAAACTGTCAAGAATTTAAAATATCCTTACCAACCCTGCATTTTACTATCAAGTTGCCTACTTTTTAAGTATGTTCTCCTTCGCAATCATTTCTTTTATCGCCCCAGTGCATCTAAAAGAGGAATAAAGGATGTTTGCAAAAAGGTTGTTAAAAAAAAGGTTGCAAAGGTTCACTAAAAATGTTAAGTTTTAGGGTACCTTCACACTGGCGTTTTTGAGTTCCGTCGTCAGGGCTCTATGCCGGAAAAATACGCTTCAGTTAAGATAATACAACTGCATGCATCCGTTTGAACGGATCTGCTTGTATTAACTTTCACAATTTTTTAACATTGCCAAAACTGATCCGTTTTGAAAGTCAATGGAGGACAGCTCCGTTTTCTATTGTGGCAGAATGTGCCAGAGAAAACGGATCCGTCCCCATTGACTTGCATTGGGGGTCATGATCCGTTTTGCTCCACATCCCAGGACGGAGATAAAACCGCAGCATGCTGCGGTTTTGACAACGTCCAAAAAACGCTCACATACTGAACTGAAGACATCCTGATGCATCCTGAACGGATTTCTCTTCATTCAGAATGCATGGGGATAATCCTGATCAGTATCTTTCCGTCCTAGAGCCCTGAGGACAGAACTCTATGCCGGAAAAGAAAAATGCCAGTGTGAAGGTACCCTTAAAAACTTGCTGATCCCAGAAACGGCATTATTTGTTTGGTAAACCTGGGCCCTGTTCATTCTTTGTGATGTTCTTGCTGGTACTGCATTCTTTTCATGTCATTTCAGTACACTGCTCCAGTCTCATTATTTGGTTTCACTAACTTTATGTGTCTCAGCTGTTCAGATGTTTGAGTGGCAATTTAAAACCTTTGTCACTTTTGCCATCGCAGCATTGGAGAACCTAAAAGCAATAAAAATGATTGCGTTACTCAGTGACAGGGGAGGCAATAGCATCAAGAATTGTATTTTCTTGTTGTAACAGTAGATAGTGGAATAAGACTCTTCATGATCCTGTCAAAATGGTGTGGACCAGTTTCCGAATATTTTCTATAATACTTAGCAATTCTTTTTTGTTTTGTTTTTTTGTTCGATGTTACTGTTAATTTCTCACAGATTTGAAAATGAACTACTTAAATGGAATCTGTTACCACATACCTGTAAATAAAACCATCAGCACTTGTCAGGAGGTTCTAATGCTCTTGGTCCCATCTTCCTTTGTGCCCCCGATACTGAGATTACCTCTACAGTGGCCTGGCCCTGTCAGTGAAAGTGATAAAGAAGATGAGCAAAGCCCCTGGTGCAACAGCAATGCCCTTGTTGCACCTAGGGGCTAAGTTGCACAACATTAAGAAGCTTATTTCTCAGAATTAGGGGCACATAGGAAGATGGGAGGAAGAGCATTAGAAGCTTCTGACACGCACACATCTGATGACCTGAGAGGCTGATGTTTTTATTCACAGGTATGTGTTGACCGATTCCTTATAAGTTCTAATAGAGTGTGTGTTTTGTTCTGACCATGCATCATTTGCATAGACTTGGTCCACTGAGGACTTCCACCTTTCTAAATGCTAAGGAACACACGTAACATGGACAGTTGAGGCGTGGCTGTAAACCACTGAGTAAGGACAGCAGGAGACTGTCCGAGACAAGTAGACACTAAGAGGTGATGATCTGGATTGAACCCCTTTTTCGGATGTTGTTTTTAATACGAGTCCATAAAGACTTCAAGATTTTACGGACAAAGTGCTTTATACATCTTTGGCTGTTTAATCCATGTCAAATGTACAGGTAGAAGTAGTGGGCACTCAAGAAGGCACTGCTGTAGTCTAACCTGGACCAATTAAGAAGAATGACAGTACTCCACTATGGTATTTCCGTGAAATATTTTGGTCACCTATATATCAGCATTTCTTTTTTTTTATATAATTGGACCCATCTGTCCACAGTTTCATTATTATCCTGCTGGGTTATAATACGAGGGGGACTGAAAGATTACCATGACATTGAACATGGAGGAGGGACTGATATATTTGAGCAATCAACCAAGAAAAGCTAAATGGGATCATGTCTAGCGCTCTGTGACATTTACCCATTCACTCCCTGAGTGCTTATCTTCAAATCTTTAGCTTCTATAAAGAACAGCTTTTTTCCAACAGTTTGCATCATATTGGAGCCCTGACTATCCATAATACAGATATATGAATAAGTTATATACATAAAACATTGCCTGTAGCTGCAGTGCCCAGGTCAGTGCACAAGGAGCTGATTACCTCAGTATTACTTACTGTAAAGTCTTTTACATGGACAGATGTTACAGGCAATTATCGGGAACAAACTGTTTATTCCCGATAATTGCCTGATCATCAGAAGAGGTGAGAGCTGCATTTACATCCATCAATGGCCTCCACTGTATAGGGACAAGCGATCGCTACTGCAAAAATATCCTTGTCTACCGGGCAGAAGATCCCAGTTTACACATTGAGATCTACTGCACAGAGACGATTTTTTGTGCCGACCAAAAGACACCCTTTAAGTGGCCCTATTATCTGCCTCTGTAAAAGTTCTTTAACATGGTATACAACCAACTAAACCATCAGTGAGAAAAATATATAAAAGGCCTCATGCACACGAACGTGTGCACCCCGTGCCCGTATTGCGGACCGCATTTGCGGATCCGCAATACACGGGCACCATTCCGTGGCCATTCCGCATCACGGATGCGGACCCATTCATTTCAATGGGTCCGCAAATCCGGAGATGCGGAACGGTGCGGAATGGAATGACGGAACGGAACACTACGGAAGCACTACGGAGTGCGTGAGGCCTAAGGCTATATGCACATGACGGTCTGTATTTTGCAGTATGCGGATCCGCAAAAAATACGTATGACGTCTGTTTGGCATCCGTGTTGTATCCATTTTTTTGGAGAATCCATAGTAACAATTTTTTTTGCGGGACTACGGAACTGACATACGGATGTGGACATCACACTGTGTGTTGTCCACATTTTTTGCGGACCCATTGAAATTAATGGGTCCACATCCCATCTGCAAAAAAAACGGAACGGACACGGAAACAAAATACATTTGTTGCCATGAGGCCTTATCTAAAGATTTCCAGACTTTGGGCCAGGAGCCTGGCTAGGCTCAAACATGCGGTGCCTGGGTTCTGGATGTTTTGCTCGGAGCCCCAAACATCATGGCCGCTGCACACTTAAAGAGATTATCCGACCCCTGAAATGCTCCCCCATATGTCTGGGCCTGTCACACACAATGTACTTACCACGCTCCCCGGCACCCGCAACGCATCTGAATACCACACGAGCGGTGCTGCATGTCCCCATCATGTGAATGAAAACATCTGGTATCGGAGGGTGGGGGGCGGGCAGCCAATAGCAGGAGGTGACTGGGAGGAGCCTTCCTAGTGTCACCCGCAATGATAGGGAGGCTCGTGCCCGTCACCACCTGTTATTGGCTGTCCCCCATCCACGACGCTGGAGAGATGCAGTGGCGGCCGTGAGGGCTTCAGAAGTGAGACAGGTGCTGGGGAGCGAGGTGAATACATGGTGTTTGAAGGGCCCGGGCATTTCAGGGGTCAGATAACCCCTTTAATTGTATTATCAACCTCAGGATGGTGATACATTTGAATATTGCAGTGGGACACAGGAGTCAATATCTCCCTATCCCACAATAATTCACTCTTGTACGCCACAGGCCACTACACCATTAGAGGTTGCCTGCATCCCGCCGTAGGCTGTGCAGTCATCGCGACCGCCTGCCCAGGGACACAGGCGGTGAAAGCCGGAAGAGTCCTGTGGCCTTCATTATGGGCAGTGAAGGGAAGCGGAAGTGATAGAGCATGTCATGATTATTTTCCTCATGTCTTTACACAGAGGAACAGTGTGAATAGAATATATAGACTATAAACCCCAAAATATATAGACTATGCATCCAGTGTGTATGAGGCCATATACTGAACCAAGGTAGTGGGGAAGGGGAAGATCCACTCAAAGGAGTATACTCACCTCAAATATTTATGTTAGGGTGTGAATATATGCTATAAGCAGGGGTGCACCACCAATGATGCGAAGTGAGGCAATTGCCTCAGGCAGCACCAGGAAGGGGCAAGAGGGGGGCAGCAGAAGGGCCATGGGCAATGAGCGCTGTCATTGTGGCAAAGGGGTTAGGTTGAGAAATTGGCATGGGGGGGGGGCGCTGTTTCAGTTTTCGCCTCAGGCAGCAGAAAGGCTAGGTGCACCCCTGGCTATAAGTGCCTGATGAGTGCAGGTCCCACCTCTGGGACCTTCGCCTGATGGGGGAATGGGGACCCCGAGAACCGCATTAACCAATCCTCGACAGCTGTGGTTCACAGAGCTGTGGCCACTAATTTCTCTATTAAAGTCTATGGGAGTTATAGAAAGCGCCAAACGCAGGGATGTTATTTTAATGAGTTCTATTCATTATATGACATATTATTTCATTATCATTTTATTACTATCATTTTGTTAGTTTTTTTTGTCTTACAACAGATTAGCTTTTTATAGCTCAAAGGTTATAAATGTAATACAGTGGGCTGTATTTCATAAATGATGCAACTATGGAAAGCAAATGTATAAACAACTGAATGAAGGAATAATTATTTATAAGGTCATAATATGCAGTAGTAATGTTCACAGGCGTAAATGTGGCCTTAGCAGCATGGGCCCTGATTATTCCTTTTTTGTAGGAAAAAAACAAGTTGGTGGTCTTATAGCGATATAGCTTTATGGGTGTTCTGGTATACATAGAAAATCTGCCATACGGTACTACGGTCCACCCCAGAATTCTGCTGCTTCTATTACAGATTTCTGTTAACCACACTTGGGGCCCATCCCAGACTTGTTATGGGGGCCCCATGGCTATTTACTTCCATCCCTGGTAGTGTTCTTCCAAGACTGATGTTATATAAAGTTGCCTGTGTACAATGCTCTGACTAATTACAGAGTGAAAATGCATGATCACTAAAGTCTTAATCATATTGCAGCACTTAATCACTTTTACAGTGCGGATGATATAAATCAATTTGGTCCATAAAGTACAGAGAAACAGAGCTACTTGACATTGCTGTGTGTTATATACTTAAATGCGCTTTTTCCCCCAGAAATAACAGGCATAATATGCAGTTGAGCTGTATGAAATGTAAGATTATAACATTTAGGAATATCAGGCACACAGAGAGAAGTTAAAATTACATAGTTACACAGTTAATATGGTTGAAAAAAACATAAATCCATGAAGTTCAGCCAAGGCATAAGAAAATGATGGTACCTTTAAAGTATACCAGTTTTATGCTTAGTACAGTATGTGCTCATGAGGACAGCTGAAGGGGCAGACCCGCTTTGTGAGTTTGCATGGTCTACCGCCAGGGCAGATCTAAGAGGGTAGAAAACGGGGGCTTATTCACACGTCTGTAAATTTTGGATGTGCGGTGTCCACGTTCTCCACGGGCAGCACATGTATCCATTGATTTTATTATGTTCATTCACACACCCTTGTTTTCCACTGATCACGAGTTGGTGTGCTTATTGTGCCGCGCAAAACTTTGACATACTATTCGAAATATGTATACCTATCATAATTCTGTACAAATTTCAATAAAAATTATTTGAAAAGTAATGAAGACATGCCTATTTTGCTGACCAAACCGTCTATGGATCCATGGATCCATGGCCAGAACACAGATGCCACATATAAAATGTTAACAAAAAAAAGGTTGCTGTTTGCATCCACAAAACTCCGGTGGGGGTAAAACCCATACGTAGCTGGTCTGCAGCTAATCTGCCCAAAAACCAACATTTAAAAAAAACAAAAAACTAAATGGACTGTTTTTTGAATTGCTGCCAGCATCTCAGCTTCTGCTGCTTTCAGCCTTTTCATTTCAAAGATTGAAAGCCATGGGTGAAACCTGCAACATAAATTGCCATGCTGCAGATTGAAAAGTCAGTTTACGCTCTTGATTTTTTTTTTTCTGCCGCATGTGGAAGAGATCTCTGAAAATCCCATGCACTCTGCTGGCGCTGTAAAGGGTACGGAGAACTGGCAGCATTTACACGATGTGTAGCCGTACCCTTAGGCCTCTTTCACACGAACGATACGGATTGTGTCAGCATGCGTTCAGGGTGCATTCAGTGAAACTCGCACCGTTTCGCAAGCAAGTTCAGTCAGTTTTGTCTGCATTTGAGTTCAGTGTTTCAGTTTTGATGCGTTTTTCACACGCGTAAAAAAAAACGGAAGGTTTACAAACAACGTCTCGGACCGCATCCAGGTTATATCCGGATTACAATTCACTGAAGCCCCTTTTACTTCTATGGGACCAGAGCTGTGTGGAAATGCAGAATATTGAACATCCTGTGATTCTCACGCAACGCTGAACTGATGCGTTAAAAAAAAAAGCTCATGTACACAGACCCATTCAAATGAATGGGTCAGGATTCAGTGCGGGTGCTGTGCGTTCACATCACGCATCGCACCCGCGTGGAAAACTCGCCTGTGGGAAATGGGCCCTAGTCACTGAGCTCTGTACAATCCATACTGCTACTAGTAATGTTTGTTGATGCAGCTTGCATGACTGTGTGCTTGATTTTATCGACTTGTTTAGGAGTGGTATGTGCTTACTTTTGACCATATAGTGTATGTTACAGTGTGTAGACCTATGATGAATACAATGTAATGGTCATCTCCCTTCTGGGGGGGACTGAAGTTCTGTTCCACCTCCACATGAAGTAAAGTAAATGGTTTTCTACAGTCATCAGCTAGAAATTGTAAATTAAAACTTTTTTTTTCTTATATATTTTGAAAAGAAATGAAACACTTTGTGATGTGAATGAAGGGAAACCACTTGTTCTATTTTTGTCATGTCAAGTAAAGTGTATCAGTGAGCAGAACAGTTGGTTTTCCCTTTGTAAAAGGTTTTCAGACTACCACCTGCCATGCATTTGTCATGTTTCAGGATGCATGCAGAAAACTTCGGGTGAAAATAGTAATATTATCCCATGCTATGTTATCTAAACATACTTAAGACAAGCCTCAAGTTTATATGCCAGCAGAGGAATTCATGACCTGAGCTTCACATCATTCATGTGATCACAAAGAAGCCTTTCTCAGGTGATGACATCTGAAGCACAGGAGCCACTGAATATGGCTCTGTGCCCTGACTGGGAATGTACTGTAGGTGCTTGCACTGCTGACTACTAGTGTTGAGCGAATCGAAGCCAAACGAATTGACTTCGATCCGAATGTCAGGAAAAATTCAATTCACTGCAAAGCTGAATTTCCTCGTGTTTTGTGGTAACAAATCTATTTTTCCTGTAATGACAACAAAAAAAAAAAAAACATACTCTCCTCATCCATTTGGCCATCTTGATTTAAAATACCATGCAGAATCTCGCAATGGATAACATTTGCCTGGGCAGAGTAAAGACGTCATCACGTCACCACGCAAGATTTCCAATCCGGATGGCCGCGACAGCCACTCTGCGAGCAAATAGATAAGGTGAGTATGTTTTTCTTTTTAACCGTATTTACCCCTGAAAGGCCTTAATTTTAATCTCTGATGCCACAATCGGCGATAAACGTGGCATCTGAGAGTTTCAATGACTGGGCGGGTGGCATGATTGCCGTTCCCCCGTCATTGCACCCGCTACATACAAGAAAAATGCGCTTTGTGGCGAAGTAGTTTGCGACAAATCGAATTTCATTGTGAAATTCGGTGAAGCAGCCGAATCAAATTTTTCATAACTTTGCTCATCACTGCTCACTACACTTGCTTGTCTAAGGGCAATTAATAGAAGGTACAGCCTGGAAATTAGTAGAAGTCTGCCTGCTGGTCCAGTGTCTAGGTCATGCAGTGTACAGGCACACTTAAAGGGGTTCTCTAAGAGTATAAAATGTCTCCTCATGTGCTGGGCACACCACATGGAATATATTTGCCCCGATTCCTGCTCCCGGCGCCGCTCCTGGTCCCCGCACCGCCGCTGCTGCTTCTCCCTGCACACGGATGAAAACATCCGGTGTCGGGAGGGAGCATCCAATGGCAGACGGGGACAAGCCTTCCTAGCGTCACCCGCGATGCTGGGGAGGCTGCTCCCCATCCCCGCCTGCCATTGGCTGTTCATCCGTGTGCAGGGAGAAGCAGAAGCACGGTGCGGGGACTAGGAGCCGCGCCGGGACCAGGATAAGTATATTGCATGTTGGGTGCCCGGCACATTTTATACTCTTGGAGAACCCCTTTTAAAGAGGTAAGGCCTCTATCACACTTGCGTTGTTCCTTTCCGTCCTAGAGTTCCGTCCTCGGGGCTCTAAGACGGAAAGATACTGATCAGGATTATCCCAATGCATCCTGAATGGAGAGAAATCCATTCAGGATGCATCAGGATGTCTTCAGTTCAGTATTCAAAGATTTTTTTGCCGTTGAAAAATCCGCAGCATGCTGTGGATTTTCCTCCGGCCCAAAAAACTGAAGGCATGCCGCAAGGACGAATCTGGAATTTATGCCCATTGAAAAGCATTAATCCGGATCAGACTTTAAGCTAAACGTCGTTTCGGCGCATCACCGGATCCGACGTTTAGCTTTCTGAATGTAGCCATGGCAGCCAGGACGCTACTAAAGTCCCGGCTGCCATGGAAAAGTAGTGGGGAGCAGTGGAGAAGCTACTTACCGTCCGTGAGGCTCCTGGGGCGCTCCACAATTACGTCACAGCGCCCCTACGTCGCATGGATCATTAGTAACGTCCTGGCTGCCATGGTAACACTGAAAGCATTTTGAAGACTGATCAGTCTTCAAATGCTTTCAGGTGTGTTGTGTTGTGATGGATCCGGCGGACATTTCCGGTGACAGAACTGCACGCCGGATCCTCACAACGCAAGTGTGAAAGAGCCCTTATACTGTGATTTACCAACACAGGAGGGGCAAGGAGAGGAGAGACCCATAGAATAAAACAGTCTTTACCCTTTCTTTTCTTTCCATAGATGCGGTATGTATGGGCAGCTTAATGCAGCCCCCTAGTCATTGACAGGGTAGGCGAGATGACTATGACCCGTCAATTAAGAAGGCCGAAGAAGCAGGAGGAGTAAGGGTACACAGAGTGGCTTCAGCTGCCCTCAGTGCATTTAAAAGGGTTTTCCGGGATTTGGATACTGATTACCTATCTGCAGAACAATAAATATTTGAAGACGGCACCAATGTCCCAATTATAAATAAGATGCATGGCCACCAGCGGTCAGGATCGTCTGTGCTCCAAACTGCAAAGAATAATAAGGATCGTGACCAGCGTCTTCTCTTTTGCAACTTTATTCCATTCTACACATAAGACAAGGCAATGTTTCGGCTTATACCAAGCCCGCTTGAGAAATGGCTTGAGAAAGGCTTGGTATAAGCCGAAACATTGCCTTGTCTTATGTGTAGAATGAAATAAAGTTGCAAAAGAGAAGACGCTGGTCTCGATCTTTCTTGTTCTATCCTCAGGATAGGTCATCAGTATCTCATCGGTGGGGGTCTGATCAGCTGTTTGAGAAGGCACTGGTGCTCCTGTGCCTATGTAATGTACAGCACGGTGATTGGAAGGCTGCGGTGCTCACAGAAGTGCCGGTGCCTTCTCAAACAGCTGATCTTTGGGGGTCCCTGGTGTCAGACCTGCACGATCAGATACTGATGACCTATCCTCGGAATAACCCAGAAAACCCCTTTAACTGCTCATTTGCATATGGAAAGTACATTTTCCTCCAGAATGAAGCAACAGTTCACTTAGTGAACGATATCACTACATTCAGTTGAGCCAGCTTTACAAGGCATTGTGTCTTCTTCAATAGTGAATTTTGTGGTGACACATTTCCTTTAACTGGAAATACACTCATTGACAAAAGAAATAACGCACTAAGAATAAGTTGTTGGAATGGAAAAACCTTCTATGTGTGAATGTAATGATGATATACAGTATGAAAGTGGTTACAATATTAGATAAATATGTTTATTGGTGAGAAATTTACAACCGAAAGAAGGCTCTAGTGCCCTGTTGGTACACCTGTAGTCTGCATACAAGATGAGATACGGTTGGGCATGGAGGCGTACAGGATCCTTATGGTATCCTGCAGAGGAAAGTGTAAAAAAAATAAGGAAACTCCGGGCACTGTAATGGTGTCTTGTAAAATGATATTTATTGGTAAAAACCATTAAAATATAAAATAAAATATCTGCACGGAAGCCTGTGGAAGGCGGTGGTATGCTACTGAAACGCATAGCTATTTTATTTTATATTTTAATGGTTTTTACCAGAAAATACCATTTTACAAGACACCAGTAAAGCGCCCGAAGTTTCCCTATTTGTACACTTTGCTCTTCTGATTCTGTTCTGGATTGGCTATATATCTGGTCACTGGGCAGGCCAAAGAAGTATTGTAGTTTTGCAGAGACTTTCCTGGGAAACCCTTGTGTGAGGGTGAGCGTTATCCTGCTGAAAAATGACAGTCAGAAGCCCTGTCATTAGAGGCAACACATTAATCCAAAGGATGTTCTGCATTTATGTCTTTTAGAGGCCCTCGTATCACTACTAGGGGTGACCAACTGCCATATGCCATGTCCTCCTAGATGCATCACCTCTCTAAGTCTGTCAGCTGTGTAAATGTCTTTGAGCGCATCGTAGAGGCATGTCTAGCAGTCAACAATCTCTCACCAAGCGGTACACTACCCAAAAGTAGCCTCTGAGGCCATTTTTTTAGGGCAGTGGCTGAAGCACTTTTACGCCCTCTTGTGGCAAGATCCAGTGTCTAATCAGACCACATCTGTAATCTTTTACATATCTACATGAGACTTAACTGCATGCTGAGTTTTGCCGCATTCTGACATTTCTATCTGGGTACGGTATATATATATTTTTATAATGGGTCTTTCGGAGTAGACATGAAGTAGTGTTTTGATGCACAGCATGTACTCTAATGGGTTGGAAAGAATTGTCTATAAAACCTGCTCCATTTTCAGTGCTTTTATAGAGTATTTACAGTTCAGCTGAAATCAAAGTAAAAAAAAAGGGTGGAATTTCCAGTAATACGGATTGTACTTAAAAGGACAGCATTGACCATTACTGGATCCAGATGGCTACTCAGCTGGTGACATTGCCCATTTATCACTTCAAGAATTCAATTGTTTTACCGCTCTTGTTAATAAGGAACCCAGTGAATTGATTAGATGTGTATGGTTACTGCAGGATAAGTAGAACATCTAGGAAATCCAAGCCAGTGTATAGCGGAATCAGCACGGTATACTGGCTCTGTGAACGAGGGCATCAGTATGGGCACATTAGAAACTGGAAATATTTATAAAGCGAATACAACTGTTGTGCTTAAGTCCCGTTCACACTTTCATATGCACAGAGCCATACAACGCTATTCTTCCCATCAAAATAATGGGCATCAAGGGGAAACCCAGTGGACCATGAAGGCACCGTTGTCACCCATCATATTGTATTTTCGTTTTTCTGCTCCTGTGTGCCGGAAGCGTGAATGGAACCTAAAGATGACCTCTATGTAGGAGACCTAAACTATGGACCTATAAGCAGTGCCAACCACAATCTCCTGGTCACTACCATCATTTGTGGCTGATTTCTCCATCCTGGCCCACCACTATGTATACTGGCTGTAACAGCAGTACAGAAAATTACGTATGAGAGTATTGGTGGGTATTGAGAGAATTTTTTCCCTTGACATGATATTGTATGTTTTTGTTCAGCTGACTATTGATGGCCATTTTTAGATTTTTGCAGCAATCTGTGTTTTTATGGTAAACCATATTCCATAGTATTGTATCTAGTAAAAATGGCAGATAAAAAATAAGAGCATAGTTCAGATGAAAGGTGTATTATCTGTCTGTGGTGACTATGAATCAGAATCCACCTTCTGCTGCTGCCTATGTTAGAGCATAGATAGCAGCACGTATACTGTTGAAGGCTCTCTGAGTCACAGGTTTGGTACTGAGCTCATCCTCGGGGGAGAGTGGGAAGAGGGACCTAAACCGAAATCAATTAGTTTTATTACAGTTGACAAAATAAATGATGCAGACAATTTCACTTTCTCCTGCCAGTGGGAAAACTCATAGAGTAGTTGTGGCTTCTTCATTGCAGGAAGGGGAAATATTATTCATTGCTCCACGTCCTCATTCATTTCATGCATTAAATAACCTCCAGCCTTCCTCTGCCTGTGCTATTCTGTAGCCCTGCTATTCTTCCACCTACTTCAATGTCCTCTTACATGCATCTCTCTGATTATGGCAGTGTCTATTGGCTTCAGTCCCTAGAGATCACTAAGGCTTTCATAAGTGATTAGCTCAAGCTACAAAGTAAAATCTATCACTCCGCTGGCATGTGCGTATTAATAATACTAGTAAAAAATCTATCCTATGCCCCCCGGCTATTGGAACAAGATGCAGCACCAACTGTTACCACTGTCCAAAATAACCTGAGTATGTGTGACAAATGGCCCCTGGACCGACAGCGCTGCTACTGTATATTCATCATGTGAGGTGTCATTTGTATTTTTCCCTCTTTACAGATATATGCTATTAATCCAAAGAAAGTAGAGGCTATTGCCGTCCTCTCCTGCGCCTTTCCTCATTTATTTTACAATGATTTTAGGTAAAAGTTGACCTTTTTTAATGAAAATGTAAATTGACTAATACAGGAATGCTCAACCTGCGGCCGTCCAGCTGTTGTTAAACTACAACTCCCATCATGCTCGGCTGTAGGCTGATAGCTGTAGGCTTACCCAGCATGCTGGGAGTTATAGTTTTGCAACAGCTGGAGGGCCACAGGTTGAGCATCCCTGGACTAATGCATTTAATTACTTAAATTTAGACATATTACTTTTTATCAATTAAAGAGGTTGTCCACTGCTCAGGTTAGGCAATCAGTATCTGACCAGCAGGGGTCCAGCACCTCACACCCCCGCCAATTAGATGGTCTGCATCTGCTGCGGCAGCGGAATACTGTGCCAGAACTACACAGCTCCATCCGTTCTACAGTAGACAGTGGTTACTGTGGTATTGCTCAAACTGTGAATGGGAGCAACGCTGCAGTTACCAGCTCCGTCCACTGCACAATGGACACAGCTGTGTAGTTCTAGCATAGCCTTCTGACACCAGAGCTAATGCAGAGGGAGAGAAGGTGAGCTCTGTGATATGATTTGGAGCAGGTGTGGAAAGCATAGTAGATTATGAAAGGACTCCTAAGTGCGACAGTGAGAGTCCTGATTATCCCGCCCACACATAGTGATTGACAGCTCTCTCTAAGGCAGTGTTTGTTTACAGACAGCTGTCAATCACTGTGTGTGGGCGGTATCAGGACTCCCACTGTCCCCTAGGAGTCCTGCCCGGATTTACTATTCTTTATGCTCCAAACCATATAAATCTATATATTACAGAACACATCTGCCGTTAGATAGGACAGCAGAAATCACTTGAGAGTTTTACTGTAAAAAGATTCTTTGAGTCAGTCTCATTTTTTATGTCATAGCACATACATGCATAGGGAATAACTGTCGACCTCCTTAAAGGGCTTGTCAACTTTGCACAATACTTATTACAAGGATCCTTTAATAATAAGCTAATCAAAAAAGTTTCCCTCTGCTGGGTCACCTGTAATCTGTGGGAAAAGCTGGCAGCAAGTGTTAGATAGCGTATCCTCAGGATAGGCCATCAATATCAGATCAGTAGCGGTCCGACTTCCGGCACCTTGGTTGATCAGCTGTTTGAGGAGGTAGGGAGGGTCGAGTGAGCGCTTCTTCCTCTTCAAGATTACCTGCGCTTCATCTCCTTTGTGGAGTCTGCACAGTGTAATTACAACTGTTCTATCCCATTCAAATGAATAGGACAAGCGGTTGTAATTACACTGCGCTGCCGCTGCTAAGGAGACGGTGCGCAGGAAGCAGCGCTCACACTAGTGCAGCTACCTCTTCAAACAGCCAGACAGTTAGATCGCTGCTGATCTGAAAATGATGACCTATCCTGAAGATAGTTCATGTTTACTGTAGCACTGCACATTACACTGTAAATCATTGGGTTGTCTGTACTGGTTATTGATCTCTATGGCCTGTAGTAGAAATGTGGAAGGTAATGTGGACTATAATCTAACAGTATAACCATTATGAATGGAAGAGTAATCGGCACTCCAGCTGCTGTGAAACTACCACTCCCAGCATGCCAACCTTCTTGGCTGTTGTTGTTACTCCCATGGAAGTGAAAGGAGGATTCTGGGAGTTGTAGTTTCAGAACAGCTGGAGTGCCGGAAGTAGCTGATCCCTATTCTAGACACCTTAAGGACGTGTGTTCGTTCTGAAGTGTCTGGTATGTCTGGCTAAATACTCCTGAATTGAAATACCTGTGAAATCTCTTCCTGGAGACATGTTTAGGCAAGTGCATCTGTCCTGTACGTTTTCCCTTTGTACTGACGGTAAACACATGCACATCCAGGATTGTTCACATAGATTTCTAGTTTTGAAAATCTTTATATAATAAATGCTATATTGTATAAAGATCCTTTTAGACGGACCAAAAATCAAGCTGTTTATCCAAGATGTTTGTTCCCAATAATTGCCCTGTGTAAAAAGGTGCTGGCAAACAGCTAAATTCATGAATTCTGTGCATCAGATCGTGCTGTGTAAACAACAATAATTTCCCTTTCGGGCCAAGCGATCACTAGCGACTGCTTGTCCTCATACAGCAGAAGTGATTGCTGCATGTAAATGCAACTCATCTCCACTGTCAATCAGGCAATTATCGGGAATGTCTAATAATTGCTTGACACATCGGTCCGTGTAAGAGGACCCTTATTCTTTGATCATTAAATGATCGATCGTCTACTTGACCACATGATTAGGCAATCTGATTTTAATTTTTTTGGCTACTTTCACACCAGAGTTTTTGCTGTATCCGTCATGGATCAGCAAAAACGCTTCAATCATGATAATATAACCGCATGCATCCATCATGAACGGATCCGGTTGTATTATCTTTAACATAGCCATGATGGATCCGTCATGAACACCATTGAAAGTCAATAGGGGACGGATCCGTTTTCTATTGTGTCAGAGAAAACGGATCCGTCCCTATTGACTTACATTGTGAGTCATGATGGATCCGTCTTGCTCCGCATCCCAGGACGCACTCAAATCCTAAGACTGATCTCAATAGCGGAAAGGGCAGATGTGAAAGTAGCCTACTTGTAGGTGATGGAAGGTGGCTTTAAGCAGTTCACGGGTGCCTGTGATGAAACAACCATTTGTTATTGGATTTTATTTGTTTTTCACAATTATGTCATTGTGATACATGTCGAACTGATTGTCATTGACCATGGAACACAGGATAATACTGGGTGTGAATTATCATATGATGAAGTTAGAATTCTTCAGGGTTAAGATTTAGTTTATTGGACACTTGTTTATATAGAAGTTCCTGATCCTTTATTATTACATAGAGTAGTATAGAATATATATATGGTGTGTGTGTGTGTGTATGTATATATATATATATATATATATATATATAAATATATTTATACTCTCACTGTGTAACTTTCTCTGTTCTTCACATTGGTTCTTAGTGTTAGCAGCTAATATATTTCCTAAAGGAACAGATTGCTGATGCAGACATGAAGTGACTTGTGCACTTGAAGGGAATAAAATTTAATTGAAGCCTATGCTGCCGAACCTTGCCGAGTTATACTGTATTATTGCTATTCTCAAAGCCAGGGCATTCAGAAGTGCAAGGAAATGGGCAAGAAGAAAGGGCACAAATCCTTAGGAGTCCGTGAGTATTCCGGCTTCTTGTCAAGCTCTTGGTTTTTATTCTGTGAGAATAACTTGAAAACTGGTTTTCCTCAGGGTGAGTCTATCTGCTCAATACAGTGAAAGACTAAAAAGTTCCCCTAGTCCTCAGTGTGATTGTCGAGCACCATGTAAAGGCTTAGTCCTTGATAATCAGGTATTAGAATATTCTGATATGGTGTGGATTGTATGGCATATGACATGCATTGCTTTAAATGCCTAAATGGCTTTTAATGGGCTGTGGGTCGAATAGAATGGATTATGAGCCACTTGTAATTCTTTCAAGCCTTTAAGCAAAACAGTAGAAGGTCATCGTTGTCACAGTCCAAAGGGCCGGTGGTCTGCTTTCTGCTGCAGATAATTGGATGTTTTGCAGCTATTTTTCCCATCCATAATACATTTTTTTGCATCAGACTGAGACACTAGGGTTTATTAGCTGTCTGTTTTGCAGTCATTAGTGTGTGGGGCTTTAGTATGGTTTGTTTAGCCTGGATTGTGAAGCACTGGCTGAGCGCCGGAGACATCAGTGAGTAGATTAAAGCGATGCTGTTATTGTGCACTTTCTTAAGATGGGGCTTTGTTAGCAATATTTGCTGCAGGGTTTTACACAGGGGGCCCAATATTAGAGCAAATAAGCATTGTAGTTGTCAGAACGTCAGTTACTGGATGGATTCTAATCGCTTTTAACACAGATCTCCCATGCTGCCAACATAAAGTACACCATTTTTATTAATCCATGGATTATATGAAGCTCCTGCTGTAATTATCAGTAGACAAGGACTCTTGTTCTTCTGCACACTGTACACTTGCCTAAACACTGGTTTATATTCCCCACGGAAATAAGATCTTTGCTCGTGAAATGTGACATGGATAAAAGAAAAATCTTAGAATAAATGGTGACTGCATAATGAATCGATGACTGGAAGAATCTGCAGTCATCGAGACACTGAGGAGGAATATAGAACACAGTTCCTGATACAGATCCATGCGAAATGCTGAACCGGCATTCATAAGAATGATCATTTTGATCATTACGCAATATAAACAGACCCACTTATGGTGCTAGCAGATGGGTTCTTTTATGTAAACAGGGTGATGTACTGATGACATAAAATGTATGGGGGATTACTGATAATACTAACGATCATTCATCCAGCATACAGTTTCCTTTGGTCTGTGTAAAATCTGTTTAAATAAGTGACAGCCAACTTGTGCAGCAGTGATGCACCATACACCTCCACTTCCTAGTAGTAGGTAGTATTCCTTTTGAAGCCCATATAGCATATATAGTAAAAGTTTTTCTTTACATATGACTGTCAGACTATCCTCCACAGTGTGATGAGTGTTGTTATAATAATATAAAGGACCTTAAAGGGGTTCTCCAGGAATTAAAAAAATAAAAATACTTTTTACTATATTATTTTATAATAAATATATTCACAAATGCCTTTCTTTACTTAGAATGGCTTGCTTTGTCTAGGGAGCAATCATTAGGAGAAATAAAATGGCCACCATCCTATCAGTACACACAAAACCGGTCCTATTCACACAGGAGGACAAGTTACTTCACCACAATGAGCCATAGTGCTGCCTCATCCTCTCTCTGTTGTGAGGAATCATGATCCTGAATACAGGTGAGTCTGTCTGGAAAGGGAGATGATGAGGAGGGTGAGGTGTGGCTGATGAGCAGCAGCATTTGTATCCAGTCTCCATTACCACAGCCCCACACTACCACAGCCTGTCCTGTCCGTCCTCTCTGTACTTCATGTTTCCTCATAAACTAAATTCCCCAGAGATTCAGCTGAAGTTCTTATCATCTGTATTCAGGATCATAATCCCTGACAAGTAGAGAGGAGGAGGAGGAGGAGGCAGCTCTTTACCTCAGTGTTGTAAAGTAACTTGTCCTCAGGTGTGATCAGGACAGGTTTTGTGTGAACTAATGGGACAGCGGCCATTTTGTTTCCCCTCATGATTGCTCCCCAGACAAAACGAGCTTTTATAAATAATGAAAGGTATTTGAGAATATATTTATAATAAAGTAATATTTAAGTATTTTCATTTTCTTAATTTCCGGAGAACCCCTTTAAGTATATTTTCCCTAGGAAGAAGCGAGGCGAAATGCTCACCCCCTAATCTCTGGGTCTATAGTTCATTATGTTGCTCCACCATTTGATTATTTGTCTGTATATAGATTTATGTTGAATGCGTCATTTGCATCTTAGATTATGCTGTAATTATTATATAATGTAATGGTGGTGCAAGATTTTGGTATTACTTTGATATAGGGATGATGATTGTCTAGTCACCCTTGTGATTTACAATTAGTGGGTGCGAGCATACAGATAATTTGCTTGGCTTTTCCCATTATCTGCCTACCATTATACCATCCACTATTTTTCATGCTGGGTGGGTTTGATCAGACCTGGACTGTGGGAGGTGGGGTTTTGTCTATAGTGTAAGTCCAAACTGCATTTTTTGTAATATTTTATAATCTGATTTTATTTTAAAATAAATAAAGTATGTACTTATATTCTGTGTTTATATTTTTACTTTTGGCGAGGTATGGTGAAACCTGTCCAAAATAAATACGTTTTTGAGATGACCACCTTTTTATCCAGACCAGATTTCCCGTGACAGATTGTAAAGAAGTGAGAAGTCGCAGAACTTCCATTAATATATGTAGTAGGGATGAGTGAATCAATTCTAACAAATTGATTGCAGCTGTCCCCGCAAGTGAAGAATCTCCACCTGATGCTAGATTGACAGGCCTGGCATTTAGCCGACTTCCTTCCTGTGCAGTCGCTCAGTTCTAGCCTTGATCTGCTAATCGGAATGGCATCAGAACAGGCAGGAAATTGTTAGCACCAGGAAAGTGGGTACTTTTTCACCTGTGGGAACAGCCCCCTACAGATGAAGTCCTGATGATGAGACAAATCGATTTGCTCATCTCTAATATGTAGTCCATTATGAGCATGTGATGTATTTCTTTCCAAACCTGGATGTTTGCTTGTGAACGGTCCAGGTTTAGTTTGAAACATCATTTCATGTGAATAAAGCACTTCGTATTTCAATGGAAGTTCTCCAACTTCCCATTTCTTTTACTCTATGGTCTGCGAAATCAGGATGTCTGCACACTTAGCACCCTACTTTATTTTGATATAGCATTGTAGAAGAGTTACTACTAATCTAGATTTTTTGGAGTTTTTCAGTTCTTCTATATATTATGGACACTGGCCATCTTCTTTGACCACCATCCCTGCAGAAAACCACTTTTTAATGCAATTTTGTGTGGTTATCTCAGAGGTTTCATTGTATTTGTTTATGTACAATAACTAATAATATAACCTCTCCAAAAGACCGTCTCTTTGAGAAGACCATCCTTTTAGGCCTTATTCACACGTCCGTAGGGTTTATGGATTCGCAAATTGCGGAATACATGCGGACATATATGCGGACGTGTGAATAAGGCCTTAAGCCTTACCCAGACCACATTTGCTGTGACAGATTTTCAATTCCAACATATCGTGTGTATACTGGCCATCTTGTTTGAGTGGCCCATTTTGATGAAATTTTCGGTGGAAGTTTCTCTGTATTCTATTAAAACTGTAAGTATATGCTTCCAGTTTGTTCCTTTAGCTATGCATGAGATGTCACATATAAATGAAATGTCAGAAAATATCACTTTTTAGGAATTGTGGGGAGGGAATTTATCTTTATAGGGGTATTAAAGTTTAGTTTTTAGATTGGAGTTGCGTACCAGTGGCAAATTTTGGAAAATGCTGCATGATAATAAATTTGGCACAAGTGCAATGAGGTTGGGATTATAAATTATTCACTGGTCCTGTGATTGGTCCATATCTTGAGTGCCCCTCATTATCAAAAATTTAGCAAGGTGGTTGTGCCTATTTCAGTAAAAGTACACCTGAGGGATGTCTGGCATGGACCTGTGACTCTTCTGCGAATGTCACAAAAGTGATCTACTCTAAATATCTAACCAAATTTTCACTGTAAAAATGTAGGTCGCGCTGGAAGGCACAGTGCTCAAAACGTTGCTAATTTTTTTACACAAAAAAACTCTACTTGGGAAATTTTGAAGCCAGAATTCTCGTGTGCAAGGCTTAATAAATTCTCCCATGTGTATCTGCAGCAGTTTATTTGAAATGTGCAAAAAACAAACAAACAAACAATGATTACTTCGTGGGAAGTGCTTACAACTTATTTATTTTCTCTATTCTCTTGGCTGCTTTTTGCTTACTCCAATAACTATGGTGAGTGGCTTTGGTTTGGCTACAATGCTCAGTGTAGTATTACTGTAATCACAAATCTAGCTTCTGCTGATGTCGGGGGCTCAGGATATGTTTGTACCTTGCTCTGCATATGGCAAAGAGTACTTTATACTTTATTCTAATATATTCTCTTTGGAAGCCAAATAACAGGGTTCACTCGCATTGTCTCAGTATGTTCAGAACCAAAATACCTACACATCCAGAAGAAATCACAATTAACCAACAAAGAATCCAGCTAGTTAAACAGTATTCATCATATATGCAGGTTTTCTTCTACTACACGGATTATGGGCTATCAGTGTATATGTGTGTTGTATATATATAGATATATCTGATAATGATAATAAAACAATTGGCTGGAATCTGTAAAAAGTTTTCTATGTGCTTTATAATGTTGCCAAATAAATGTTACAAGGATACTTTGAAAATGGTTTTGATCATTTTTACTAGCACAAATTCTCTCGTCACTTTAACATTTCCAATTATGGGACACATCAATCTCAAACAACCACCTTGCCAATAGTTAAAAATACCAGAATGCTGGTGGAATTGAGAATAAATTGACCCGAACCTTTCTGTCTATCGGCATCCTAGAAATAATTAGTAGACTGCGGCACTGTTTGTTATTTCTTAGCTGTGTAGTGCTATATTACTGCTTTTTGGTTTTCGGCTTGCTAACAATTGCCTGGAGATTGTTTCATGTTTGGGTTAGAAAGCACCGCGCACAATTTATATTTTTAAGGAAAACAATAGTTCTGTCATGCATTTAAACAGAACCTGTCGGCTCTCCTGACATGTCTCATTTCAAAAATGCTTGTATTTTTTCATGAAATACCATATTTGCTTAGAACTTGCTTTGCTGAGTTATTTCTCAGTTACTCCTTCGAGAATGTTCTGAATAAATTGACAACTGGGTGTCAGGGGGTTGTCCCTATACACCTGATGCTGTCCCGTCAGTGCTGCCAGTTGTCAACTTAGGGCTCTTTCACATTTGCGTTGTGAGGATCTGGCGTGCACTTCCGTCGCTGGAAATGCCCACCGGATCCGTCACAACGCAAGACAACTGAAAGCATATTGAAGACTGATCAGTCTTTAGTATGCTTTCAGGTAACCATGGCAGCCAGGACGCTACTAAAGTCCCGCTTGCCATGGAAAAGAAGCAGGGAGCCGGGGGAGAAGCTACTTACCTTCCGTGCGGCTGCCGGGACACTCCTCGATGACGTCACCTTTGTAAACCATGCGACGCAGGGACCTGGTGACGTCATCGAGGAGCGCCCCGGCCGCCGCACAGAAGGTAAGTAGCTTCTCCCCCGGCTCCCCTCTGCTTTTCCATGGCAGCCGGGACTTTAGTAGCGTCCTGGCAGCCATGGTAACCATTCTTTAAAGCTAAACGTCGGATCCGGCGATGCGCCGAAACAACGTTTAGCTTAAAGTCGGATCCGGATTTATGCTTTTCAATGGGCATTAATTCCGGATCCGTCCTTGCGGCATGTCTTCCGGATTTTTTTACGGAGACAAATCCGCAGCATGCTGCGGTTTTGTCAACGTCCAAAAAACGTTCACATAGCTTACTTTGGAACAGAATTTTACACTAGAATTGTGAAACAATTATGGCGCAAAATGTCAAACATTAAGCCACACCTCCTTCCCAGTACACCACACTTTTTCTTCTCACTAAGCCATGCCCTGTGGTGAATTATGTGCAATTGCATTTTCAATACATGACAAAAATGCACCAAACTGCACCAAAAGTTGACAAAATTTGTGACTAGGCACATTCACATGAATAAATGTGGGCCAAAGTTCTAAAAAAAATGCATGATCCAGCATTGGTTAATAAAAAAAGAAAAAAGACCAGTGACATGGTTTGACATATCCTCCTTAAAGGATTACTTCAGGCAAAAACTAAAATGAATCCTTTGGCCAAAGTTATAGAGCTATACCTACTCCCAACGTTTCTGTTCACTTGAATGATGCCATTACAGCGATCTCCTACTGTGCCCTACTAGGCCGCAGGTGAAGCCTGTGCTGCCATAACATCATAGCAGTTCTGGAGCGCCGCAGCCTTCTCACTGTTTACCGCTGGCCCAGTGACGTCACACTTGTATCAACTGGCCTGGGCGCGGCTTAACTCCATTCAAGTGAACAGAGTTTAGCCGCGCCCAGGCCAGTTGATACAAGTCGTGATGTCACTGGGCCAGTGGTAAACAGTGAGAAGGCCGCGTCGCTCTAGGAGCTCTCAAACAGCTGATCGGCAGGGGTCCCGGGTGTCGGACTCCCGCCGATCAGATGCTGATGATCTATCCAGAGGATAGATCATCAGTTTAAACAAACTGCAGAACCCCTTTAAGTCTCTTTCCAAGACTACAGAGAAGCTAGAAAAATGTCTGCATGCCTTTGTTTTAGTAGTAGTAGTAATCCAGTAAAACTGACGCTAATAACGCCTTCCAGAGTTGAGTGGATTAAAATGGGGCCATGATGATGGGGTCTCATTTTTTTTGTTTTTTGTCTTCAGCAATCTATACTTATTGAATGACTTTCAAACCTTGATTTAAAGCAAAGAAAGATGGCAAAGGACTTGCAGGTTCAAATTGTGGATGATTGATGTGTTCTACACGTGAAAATAAGAACCAGGTTTTGACTACAAGTTCATGGGCAGAGTACTAAAGCTATGACTGTGTGCACATCAAAGGCTAAACTGTCACCCACTGATACTCCAAGCCACATCTGATGTTGTGCGTGACATCCGTTGACATGCCAGACGCTTACACTTGGTGTTAATACATTTCAGTGTCTAGTTTTGACCTTGTTCATTATGGTAGAAGTGGAAATGCGAGGACTGATGGACTCTCTTGTCAGAAACACTAGCCTGGAGTGCAAAATCCAATACACATTGATTGCTCTGTCTAATGCAGTTTACGGCAATTTTTTTCTGCTTTTCCTTTGTCAGCTTGACTTGCTAATACAGTGTTATGTGTGGACGGGTATCCAACAAGGGCATAAAGCTTTCCTATATCCAACAATGCCACAACAGCAGGCGGCACTGCATAGAGGATGTAATACGTCCTCCACTGTGGTGGCTCAAGAAAAGGATGCTTAAAGATTAGACATTGTTCTGAACACAGTAAGGTCAGGTAACATCAGGGGTCTGGGTCTTGTTGGCGTAGTTGTATGTTTAAAATGGAACTGCATTATGGCTTCCTGAACTTCCTAAACCTCCTAGCGCACAACTTAATATGGTGGGGAACTAGTTTCTGCCTTATGGTTTATGAAATTCTTACTTCTAACAGTAATATTTTCAGTTTGATGGTGACGAACATAAATTGTGTATCTCTTAAATATATGATGACACATTTAGCTGCAGGAAATATTTAGAAAAGGAGTATCTTAATTATTTTGCATGTTTAAATAGCTCAAGCAAATAATGCATTTTCCTGAATTAACTAGAAAAGTAAAGCCTCATTCACACGGCAGTGTTCTGTCAGTGATTTCCATCAGTGATTTGGAGCCAAAACCAGGATTGGAGCCTCCACAGAGATAAGGTATAAGGGAAAGATCTGCTCCTGTTCTGTGTTTAGATTTAAATACTGCCTGATGAGGACGGTGTAAAAGACCGTCCTCATCAGGCAGTATTTAGAACATCATCATTTCAGTGACGGAAACCTCATTAATTGTTGCTATTACCGTGAGTTTGTTCTGTGTTTAGAACTACACCTGGTTTGGGCACAGAATCACTGATGGAAAACACTGACCAAACACTGACATGTGAATGAAGCATAAATAGATGAGGTAGCCATTTATGATATCAGCACAGTACAGTAACCCAGTACAGAGTTTATCTTCTATTCAAAATCAATAGGTATGCTGGAAGTAATGATGATGGAATGCAATAATAGGGAGTAGCATTCTGGGTGAAGAAGGGTATGCTGGTATAATAAAATACAAACGTGATATTCTCTCTCCTGAGTTCCCATGAGAATGCAACTAAAAATTGCAGGCAATTCGATTAAAGGTTTTTCTGACCATTAATTTTTTAAAAGGGTCATGGGTGGTATTACACTGCCTGATCTTCAGGATGCTACAACAGTCATTCCTCCCTTATTCTCTACTATAGATACCTGGCAGCTCATCCCTGATTACACAAAGAGATGGGCGGCCAATTATTGGGCATCCTTCAAACTGATTATTGGCAGGAGATCAGAGATAAGAGCTCTATATGAGGGTCAGCTGATGGGGGGGGGGGGGTCAAAGAAAACAGAAAGTCGTAGCTTGCAAACAGACTGCTCTTATAACCCTTGTATATCAAACAAGAATAAGTATTTCTAATAAAGACCATTTGAAAAAATTATTTTTAGCTCAAAATGATTAAAATGTAATCATTAAAAAAATGCCCTGCTAGTATGTGTAGCCTTTAAGGCTCAATAATTATTTTTTTCCATTTTTGATATCCACATTTCAAAATACATTATGTTTTTATTTTTCTGTTGATATAGTCGTATGAGAGCTTGTTTCATGCAGGGCAAGGTGTATTTTTTACTCCCACAATTTTAGGGTTAATCAGGTGATATTGAAACATTTTTCTATTTCATTTTTATAGTGTTCACTGTGCGTTGAAAATGACGTTAACTTTATTCTGTGTTTATTCAGTACGGTTATGGAGATACCAAATATATATGGTTTTATATATATATATATATATATATATATATTTTTTTTTTTTTTTAAATACTTTTTTCAAATGTTTGACTTTGTTTTGTCATCCAGGTGTACTATACACTGCACTACTTTTAAATTACAGTGCATAGCTATTCTGACAAACAGGATGTGCAGTGACCAGGTTTCAGGTGGCCCCAACACTACACTGGATCCCTCGACACAGTCGAGGTGTCACCACGTGTTGTTGCTCTCTGGAGGGGATGCTGAGGTATGGTGCACCCAAATTGAAAATAAGTCCAGAGACCCAGAGTTTCCAGTAAACCAGTGTGCTCAGGGCCGGTGCAAGGATTTTTGCCGCCCTAGGCAAAAGAAAAGTTTGCCGCCGCCCCCCCCCCCATGTGACTTCACAATGCCCCACCCATATGATCTGCCATATTAAAGGGCTTCTGCAGTTTATTTAAACTGATCGGCAGGGGTCCGACACCCTGGACCCCCGCCAATCAACTGTTTGAGAAGGCAGCGGCGCTGGCAGTAGTGCCTCAGCCTTCTCGCAGTGACGTCACGATTAGTATCATTGGCCTGGGCGGGGTTAAGCTTCATTCGAGTAAACAGAGCGTAACCCCGCCAAGGCCAGTGATAATAGTCATGACGTCACTGCGCCTGCGGTAAACAGCGAGAAGGCCGAGGCGCTACTGTCATCTCAAACAGCTGATCGGCGAGGGTCCCGGGTGTCAGACCCCTGCCGATCAGATGCTGATGATCTATCCAGAGGATAGATCATCAGTTTAAATAAACTGCAGAACCCTTTTAACTAATGTCAGTTCTCTCTCTCCCCCCTCTTGTCATTCTGTTCCTTCCCTTGTCATTCTCTCCCCCCCCCATGTCATTCTCCTCCCCCTCTTGTCATTCTCTCCCCCTCCCCCCATGTCATTCTCTCCCCCTCTTGTCATTCTCTTTGACCCTCTTGTCATTCTCTTTGACCCTCTTGTCATTCTTCTCCTCCCCTCCCCCCCATGTCATTCTTTTTCCCATTCCACCCCCCCCCCCCTACCTCTGGTGTAGCGTGGCCGAGCTCTGTATGGTCAGTGGGTACAGGCGCTTTTGTTTCCTGTACCCGAGCAGACTGACAGGAAGTGCACACTTTGTGCGCACTTCATGTCAGTCAGGCCGGGTACAGGAGACAGATGCTCCCTGTACCCGCGGACCATACAGGGTTTGGCAACACTACAATGAGGGAGTGACAGGAGGGAGCGCCGAGCGCTTCCCTCCTGTCAGCTCCTCTCCTCTTGCTGCGCCTGGGGCGTGGCTGACTAGTCCGCTTATAGGACGCGCCGGCCTTGAGTGTGCTTCTTTAGTGGAGGCTTCTCCAGTCTCCTCTTTGGTAGCAGAAGGTTCTATGCTGAGGAAAGGCCTGAGCTAGCTGTTAAACTCTCTTAGAAGGCTGATACCCTGGCTAAGGGGCTGGTGGCCCAGGGTCTGAGGCTCAGTCATGAGGCTGGGTATGCCTGTCTCAGTGTCATCTTCTTGCCACTCGTGCAGTCTGGCAGAGTCTCTCCTACTAAACACTGGCCCATATTTGAAGACATCTAGGGGCTCTGACTGCCCTACTTTTATACAGTCTCCAACTGATCCGGAACCTTCAGGGGGGGGGGGGCGGTTGAAGTTGGAGAAGTAGAACAATGTTGCAGTTCATGTCTGCCATAGACTTGTGTTGTGCCTCAATACAAGTCAATGGGAATGACTAAGAAGTTTGCAAATGTAAAACAACCATCTGACAGAGCTAAACCAGACGGTCAAAAGTTCGCTTAGTGCAAACAATGGGATAAATCTTAGTGCAGGTTAACCCTTCAAAGTGCATTAAATTAGGTTAGTTCGTGGCTTTGCATAGTAGCAAATGTCCAGACTCCTAAGTCAGTGTTTCCCAACCAGCGTGCCTCCAGCTGTTGCAAAACTACAACTCCCAGCATGCCTAGACAGCCTTTGGCTGTGCGGGCATGCTGGAAGTTGTAGTTTTGCAACAGCTGGAGGCACACTGGTTGGGAAACACTGTCCTAAGTACCTATGCTCCAGGACATTACGGTTGTTGATTATCAGTGCTCTGCTCCACAGCTTTCCTCCTCCACCTGGGCATTATTTTATATGTGTTGAACTCAAGACTACAATTTTGTAAGTAAAATAAAATGTATTGTGAACTTTTAAAACAGGTCTATGCTATGACAGTACTTCTTTGAAGGTTGTGGCAAGACCGATCCTGAACAGCCCATGAGTTACAGACACATACGCTGCAGCAGTTGAAGGTGGAGGAGGAGAGCAGCGTAGCAGAGCACCGATAATCAACTATATTTGTGGTGCCTTTGAGACTTGCTGTCACTAGCGCAGACCCTATGCATCCCTCCGTCTAACCACTCAAATTTCACGGTTGCTATTGTGCAAGCGATGGCGAACATACCATTATGGCGCCAATCGTAATCTGCTAGTGCTCAGTAGTGTAATAGTATGTCACTGAATGGCAAGGGAGTTACGACAAAAAAAGATAGTTTTTATGTAATAAATCCATATATTTATGTCCATTTAAAATGTGAAAACATTTTTTGCTAAAATTTAGACAGACTTTTTTTTACTGGCATGTCTGTGTGATTTTTTTTATTGTGGCATCAGGTGTTGGATTGGAGGAACCATATTGTAATAAGCAGCGACTGCTCTGTGTAAATACATTTGCTGCGAACCTGGAATGTTAATAGGAAGGTAAAAGTGCATCCAAAATTGTAGACTTCAAATGCACACAATCTGTGAAACAGTGGAGTAGTACATGCTGCATATTAATCTTTTCCCCTTAAAGCTGAGCATACGACCTGTAACAAATGGGAACGATAATTGGTGAAAATTGGCTTCTTCTTTATCCCATGATGAAGGCTATAACTTATTTATGCATGTCCATCGCCGGTAGGCTTGTTGTTTTAAAGTCAAGTTCTGTAGAACTCAGCTTAGATGACGTTATCAGCTGCACATAGAGATCTTTACATAATCTCTTGACTGGATTTAACATCTATTCCATGGATGGTTTTTGAGTTACACATTTTTTTCTGTTTTACAATATCTGGCTATTTACTAAGCCATGCTGAACCATGTTCTAGAAACAGCTGTGGTTCTACTGCTCTCATGTGGGAGCAAGCTCCATATTTACAGCTGAGGCAATGCTGTTTGGAAGGAGGCACCGAATGTGCCTGCCAGCAGCACTGTGCCATCGTTGCAGTGGGCATTTGTATGATTTGGTGCCTTGTTTCATCTAATTATTCACTCTTTTTTTAATGATTACTAATGAAATTCTAATATCAAAGTAATGAGGTGTAACATTTAATTGTCCAATTACAATATACACTTGCAGGTCTTAAACGTCTGCATGTTGTCTAAAATGCAACACTACCCAGAACATTGCTTTAGAGAAGAAATGTGGACAGATGTTGAAAACTTAAATTCACTACATACAAGGCAGCTTGGTTTCTGGTGTTTTTTGGGGGTCCCATTCTTTTTCAAAACTCAATACATTCAGTTTTTTCCATAGACATCTCTAAGGACCTTAAAAACCATCTGAAAGATACATTTAGGATTTGGCTACACGGTAATCTGTCACTGTCGAGGATCACGGTGTGATCGCGGTGTAGCGGTGCTAGCACAGAAATGAATATGGTTGCAGTGCGACTTTCACATTTGCCGCAACTGTGACTCCAATCACGCTAAAAATCCAGCAGTGTTGTATTTTTTTGCTATTCTGGGGCCGTGGTTGAAGCATATGTGTGATTTCCACCGTGACCCCATTCATTTTTATGCTACACTGCAATCCCACTGGGATCCTTGAGCGCAATTGCTGTTGTGCAACAGATGTCACCGCATAGCCAAACCCTTGGGCAATAAAAATGTCACAAAAAAGTACATGTTCAAAAAATCTGCCATTTTAAAAAGCTATTTTTTTAGGGATTTTAAAACACAGGAGGAGAATACAATGTGAAGGAGCTTCCATCACACACCGTTTCTTTTTGTGGGATTTTTGGCTTGTAAAAAACACCATGGATTCACTAATGGCTTATCAGCTAATATGTTGCAAAAAAAAAGCTGCATTTTTCCTCAAAATGCTATATATGAAACCACATTTTTACAGATTCACCTCTTTCCCCTAGAACGTAGATGTTTGATATATTGTCAATAGAGTAAGTCAAAGGTAAAAACTTCCTATCAAAAGTTACCTATACATCTTTATGATCCAGCCGACATCTGGTCATGTAAGCTCATACATTTTTATCAATTTTGTTCATGGATTTTGTTCTGAAGGATACGTTCCCACAGGATACACCGCACATTTGATTGCAGGTGGTTTTACGAAATCTCATCCACTCCCTACATAAAAAAAAACACTCAAAAACTTAATGTAATGCCAATGCTGTGTATTTTTTATTTCATTTCTCTTTTTATTAAAAAAAAACAAAATACAATAATAACATACCAGGTCTTCAATACAAACAGGTGACCTATAACAATTCCACATTAGCAAGATGATCATTGGAAAATCATGTGATGATATGTACTGAAAGTCTTCCAATGCGAAGATATAGTCCCAGGCTATGAGCTGTGCGCTGTGATTGGCCAGCTCTGCAGCAAGGGACACGCCTGATACAAAGTCCCCGCCCCATACAACAGAGGGAGCTCGGACACCGGAGCCTATACCGGGCGAACGGAGCGGCGCCCAGACATACTAGTAAGTGCAGGGGGACCCCTGGGCGCCGCTCTGCCCACAGATATAGTTAGTTTTTAGTTTTTAAATAGGTGAAAGGTCCTCTTTAAAGGGAATCTGTCAGCATGATTCTGGACTATCTGCAGATGAGGATTCCAGATCACTATTTTATTTCCCTACTGCTCTCTGTTCCTCTGCTGTCAGCAGTGAAATACACAGTCAGGACTGCTGTGCTCTGCTAACATAGTGAGGACTCCTGTGCCCACAGCAGTCCTGACAGTGGACTTCAACACATCTTTAAATGTTGACAGTGGGGTAATGGGGGGCTGTAGATAGTGTTTAAAGGGATTCTGTCACCAGTTTTCACCCCTTTGAGCTAAACATATGCTCATGCTCAGGGTCTCTTCATGATTCCTAATGTGGGCTTATAAATGCGATCTGTAGCTTAGTTTTGCCAAAAAACTGGTTTTACTAACCTGTCAATCATAAAAATAGGGTGCCCAAGGGTAGGTCCAGGGATGCAGGGTGGCCGGCTGCAGCCATCGCCGTTGGTGCCCAGCGCCGCCTTCCCAGAGTTCTGCGCCGCCTCCTACTTCTTTGTGCCGCCTCTCCCTCCTCCCGCTGTGAGATGCCGCTCGTGCGCACAGGCTCAGCATGATGCGCACGGACTGCTGGCATCTGCTTCTTCTAGCGTAGCGCGCATGCACCGGCACTTCGCTAGAGAAGAAGCATCCAAGCAGTCCGTACGGGCCCATCATGCTGAGCCTGTGCGCACGCGCAGCATCTCACAGCGGGAGGAGGGGGAGGGAGAGGCGGCACAAAGAAGTAGGAGGCGGCGCAGAACTCTGGGAAGGCTGCACTGGGCACCAACGGCGATGGCTGCAGCCGAGCACTCTGGATCCCCGGACCTCCCATTGGGCACCTTATTTTTATGATTGACAGGCTAGTTAAACCTGTTTTTTGGCAAAACTAAGCTACAGATCGCATTTACAAGCCCACATTAGGAATCATGAAGAGACCCTGAGCATGAGCATATGTTTGGCTAAAAAGGGGTGAAAACTGGTGACAGAATACCTTTAAGGTCATGTCATCTATTGCCACCATTTTTACCTTGTCTTTTATGAAGAAAAAAATTCCTTCCATGAAATATGTCACCAAAGTAGATGAAAAAATATCCCCTTGATAGTAATCGGTTTTGTTGGCCAGTTTATTGCGTATGTATTTTGGACTAAAACCAAATGTGGCAACGGTCCAAATGACTAATAGATATGAGCTGATAGATATAAACCATTCACTATAGTTTCAGACCGTTAGCCTGCTAAGTGCCCTCATGTTGTCTTCTCTGCCTGACTACACGCTGCTTGCTGGTTACTTGAATGTAATTTTAGCGAAGACAGTGGGGTGGATGTTATAGAGAGATCTAGAATGGTGCCGACCCAATTAACTCTGACTGTGACTTTTTTATTACTAAGGATTAATACTTTTGCTTTATGAAGGGCTACAGTTCTCAGTGTGGTGTTAAAGGCGTTGTCTCACTTCTGCAAATTGCACTTATCATGTAGACAAAGCTAATACAAGGCACTTACTAATGTATTGGGATTGTCCATATTGCTTCCTTTGCTGGCTGGATTTATTTTTCCATCACATTATACACTGCTTGTATCCAGGGATTATGGCTATCCCTGGAGCACAGATACCAGGTGGCCAGGACGGGAGTTTCTGCACATGTGTGTCTATGTGCGCTCCCACGGTCCCAGCCACTAGATAGGTCGTTTTTCCTATACTGTGCAAGCACAACCACCACTGATGGATTGCAGGATAGTCATAACCCCTGGATACAAGCAGTGTATAATGTGATAGAAAAATGAATCCAGCAAGAAAAGGAAGCAATATGGACAGTCACAATACATTAGTAAGTGCCTTGTATTAACTTTCTCTACATGATAACTGCCATTTACTGAAGTGAGACAATCCCTTTAAGGGTGTATTCACACCAGACAGATTTGTTTTCAGATTTCATTCCTCCAAATAGGGTAGCAAGCATAAGGATTTCCGCAAGATCCATTCAAATAAATGGGATGATTGCAGGAGTTCCGCATCAAATCTGCTGTGTGTAAACATACCCTCAAACTGTAACTTGTTTTTATAGACAATTCCCTTGATAAAAGTTTAAATACATTCTTGCTAAAATAAGCAAATATAATAAGATGGGAGAACATTGTATTGTACATCATATGTTTTTTACTTATCAGCTTTTTTTGTAGTGTTTATTTGGCTTTGTTTAGCGTAAAAACCTTTAAATAAATGAAATATTCTGTAATTAGGGGAATCCTGCTTTTTTAAAGGGACAATAAATTAAAAAAAACTGTTTTAGCACATATTCACAGCCTATATGTGAATATTCTTTGTAATATTTGTTTTACAAAAAATGGGTGACTTGCTTCCTGAATATATTTTTTTAAGTCAGTCCATGTTTCCTATTTCCTGTCCTTGCAAACACCCTTGCTTGACTTTCTCAGTCAGACCGTTCAATTAGAACATCTGATAAGTGCAATGCTATTCTGTGAGCATCTTTATCTAGACTATGAAAAAAAAAAAACAATAGAGCTGTTATACTGTTATCCTAATTCTACTGATGTACTATTATCACAACAGCAGCAGTAAACTGACAATGGATTATGGCATACTACTGCTGAAATGAAAAGGAGAGAAAAAAATCGTTTTCTATAAATATTGAGCTCTAAAACATAACTTTTTCTGATGGCAGTGTCTCTTTAATTACTTCCTCTTCTGAACTATTGAAGACATACAGTAGGCATATTCTAATTAACACATAATTTAGACATATGACACCATAAGGAATGAAGAACATTCGTTAGTCTTCGTTGTATTTGTTCATTCCTCTAATAAATATCACCTAATGGTTCTCTCGGCTGGGCTCTATTGATTCAGTTGCATTAGTAATATCACAGCATCCAAGTCGACAGAGCCCAGCTGGGAGAACCTGGAGGTTAGCACGGGATCTGCTAGGTAAGTGACAGTCTATTTTTTATTTCAGATAGGCCCTGAGTGTTGTCCAGTTTCTCCCTGAAACCGGAAAAGACCTTAAAACTTAGGGTATAGATGCAATGTTCGGTGATCCTTAGGCTACTTTCACAGTAACGTATTTGCTGGATCCGGCAGGGTTCAGCAAAAATGCTTCAGTTACTGATAATACAACCGTCTGCATCCGTTATAAACAGATCCTGTTGTATTATCTGTAACATAGCCAAGACGGATCCGTCATGAACACCACTGAAAGTCAACTGGGGACGGATCCGTTTTCTATTGTGGCAGAGAAAACGTTTCCGTCCCCATTGACTTGCATTAGGGGTCATGACGGATCTGTTTTGCTCCGCATACCATGACAGAAAGAAAACCGTAGCATTCCATTCAGTTACGTTTTGTCCCCATTGACAATGAATAGGGACAAAACAGAAACTTTTTTTCCGGTATTGAGATCCTATGACGGATCTTAATACCGGGAAATAGAAACGCTAGTGTAAAAGTTGCCTTAGTTATGTTCTGAGCTTAAGAACGACGTGTTATCTGAATTGATTGTAGATCTGTGACTGTTACATAGGCCACTTACCTGCAGCCATCTGAAATAAGTTAATGATTAAAGTATCATAATGAGTTTGCATAAGAACAGTTGCATAGCTAGTTTACCTAAAGAGGTTTGTTAAGTTAATATACTGCTGGTAAAATCTAATTACATGAAGCCAAGTCTGTGCTGCTGGTCAGTGAGAAGGAATGTAGCTGGAACCATATTTATATTGTTCGTACTGAAGCAGGGAAGAGAACTGATATTTATCATATCACTGAGATTCATCACACTAAAATTTCTGCAGCAGTTTTAAAGGGTTTCTGTCATCACGTTTTGACATTATAAGCTGTCTGACATTAGCTATGTGCTAATGTCAGAGCAGCTTGATAATGTCTTTTTTACAAAAATCCGAGCTATATTCGGGCCAAAAAACGTAATTTTATAATATGTAAATTAGCCTCTAGGAGCAGGGGGGGCGTTGCCTGCTGTCCTCTGTTCACCGCGCCTGCGCCGAATACAGAGCGGCCGTGCAGGCGCTGGATTTCAGAAGGAGACAGTGCCGGAGGATCGCTGCCCGGCACTGTCACTCAAAGTAAGAATGGGTGTGCCAACAGGTTGCCGCACAGAGCTTCTAGGAGCAGGGCAACGCCCCCCTGCTCCTAGAGGCTAATTTACATATTATAAAATTACGTTTTTTGGCCCGAATATAGCTCGGATTTTTGTAAAAAAGACATTATCAAGCTGCTCTGACATTAGCACATAGCTAATGTCAGACAGCTTATAATGTCAAAAAGTGATGACAGAAACCCTTTAATGGGTTTTTTTATGTTGGAAAACTTAAACATTAACAGAATTAACCTTTCTCTTGGGAAGAATTGCTAATTTAAAATGGTTTTGTGTAAGTACAATATTGATATATTGATATCTGATTGTTGGGGGTCCGATTCCCAGCACCCCCACCAATCATCTATTTAAAAAAGCCACAGCACTATTGTGACTACTGCAGGCCAGTGATGCCATGTTAATCTGTCAAGCGAATAGGCCAGGGCTGCAGTACCAAGCACAGCCACTATACAGTGGACAGCGCTGTGCATGCTATGCTGTGAGGAGCATAATGAGCATAGTATCTCATAATGCCATGGTCAACTTAGTCTACTAAAAAAACAAGGTAGTCTACAATGATCCTAGGTTCCAACCCAAAGGGGTGCACAACAAAACCTGGAATATTCAAATCTTAAGTTGACTTTGGGGAATTGCCACTAGCATTTATCATTATTTATACATTTCTCTACAAGTAATGAATTATTGTTTCTAAATAATATGGTCTCTATGTGCAATGATTACCACAGAGTTACTATTCAGTGGAAAGTGGCTCCTTAGTGGGCAGAAGGAAACTCAGTCCAACAGTACATTATCACAGCTTTGTACCAAGCACAACCGTTGCCAATGGAGCTTGCTTGAAGTTTTGTTTTTCTCGTAGTTGTCATTAAATGGTTTTGTCCCACCATGACCACAAGATAGGTGATAAGTGATCACTGGGGGTTCCACCGCTGGACAATCACTGATCTTGAGAATGGGGCTCCTGTGTCCTGTTTCAGTAGAGCAGCAGTTACTTATATGTGCTGCTGCTTCATTTACTCTACGGGACCGACGATACTGGAAGACAGTCCAGTATAGTATTTGGCTGTCATCATCATTCCCATAAAGAGTGAATGGATTAACAATGCTTACACATGACCATCTCTCCTTTTAAACAGAGGCGCAGAAGACGGATGATGACGTGCACTTCGACTCCTCCTGCATAATTACAATCTGCGACCTACACCCTGTGTTTACATCTCGGGCAATACTGATGGGGAGTGTCTGTAGTATGAGGTCTCTGCCTCTCCTTCCCCTCCCAGCTGGAACATCACAGATCCGAGCAGGGCTGCCACCAATCACAGTCAATAATGTGTTTACTATATTGTACAAATTATTATGAATAACCAGATATTGTTTTGGGATATTTCATTCTTAGTATGTTACTTTAATGGTTTTTGCTTTATTTATTTTTTTACTAACAAGAGCTTTGCAGAAAATTTTAACTTTCACCATAAAAGAAAAAGCTGGAGAGTAAACATTTTATTTTTGTTATAACTTTTTCTATAAAGACTATTTCACAGGTCTCAGTGAGTTTTGAACCCCAGACCTTCTGTACAATAACCATCAGCCTTACCAACTCCTTTGCTGTAAAAGATTGGATTTTTTATGCCTTATAGCAGTACTGTTTTTTAAATTAAATATCACAAAATAGTATTTGGTATCCAGTAATCATAATAAGCCGTATAATATAGTGAACATATTATTTATGGTAAGTGGTAATAAATAAAAATAAGGGGTGGGGGGGAGTTACACAGTTTGCCCTGAAATTCCTGATGGCAGTCCTAGATCCAAGCCTGCTTGAAGACCTGCTGCAAAAGCCCCACCATAAGACACAGCATCATTGCTGACATCACATCTACAGGGCAGGGTCCAGCAGAATGAGCAGAACACCGCCCTGAGAGGAAAGGTAATTGAAGATGTTGTGTCTACAGGGCAGAGCCTTACACGTCTTGCCACACCTCAGGTGTAGACGTGATGTCATCGAGATAGGGAGCCAACACAATGGAAAATGACACTTGACCACGACGGAGAGCAGGAAAATGGGGCATTACAGATAACCAATGACTATTAGTAAGTGATGTTTCCTGTCAATTGTTTCTGATAGCTGCAAAACCGGAGTACCCCTTCAATGGCTTCATAAGTATCTTTATCTTCTTATCTAAAACCAGGCCAGCAGTACATCACATAACTGGTACATAGTTCACGTAGGGGCTGTGCCTGCTGGAGCCCAGCTGCTTCGGTGCCTTAAATAATAACTGGTTAGTTAAGTCTGTGTTCGCCAAACTCTGCTGCTTGGGAAGAGAAATGGGAGTGTTCGCTTCACTGCATTGTAATTTGTGTCAGCCCAGTAAAAATGGTAGACAGTAAAATGACTACATTGGAATTGAGAAGATAGCAACCAAACTTTCCTATGTTGCAAGAACAAGTGCTGGCCTGGCAGATGGCATTGTCACTTGTGATATGTCTGCAATTATTAGCTAGTTTTAGCTGGTATTTATGTTCCTTGTAAAAGATGAGAAGATTCATTTGTATACCCAGTCGTTATCTGTTCTGACATTAATTTGTGTTTTATTTCCTTCCTAAAGTAGTAATGATGGGGCTGTCATTCATCGTTATTATGTTGTCACTTCATTCCTTGGAATGCAGTAGATGTGAAAAGTAGGAAGAAATTGATCATGTGGATCTGTGCTCCTTGCTGAGGATCAGCATATTCATGCTGTATAATTGCTTTTTATTCTTTTTATGAATCGTTATTTAGTTATTTCCAGTCATGCACCAGAGCTTATTGGAAGCGCCACATGCGCCTTAAATATCACATCAAACCTGCAGAAAGGTTGACCAATTTGTTGATATCAGCACAGGCAAAATGTCAGCCAGCTCTAGTGCGAATGGTTTATGTTCTAAAAGTAAAATGCTATGAGGAGGGTTCTATAATACAAAAATAGACCTTAAAGGGATGATTAACTGTTAACTTAAAGACCCCATCGCCTACTGAAAGATTCATACTTACAGTTGCAAGAAAAAGTATGTGAACCCTTTGGAATGAAATGGATTTCTGCAAAAATTGGTCATAAAATGTGATCTGATCTTCATCTAAGTCACAACAATAGACACATCACAGTCTGCTTAACCCCTTCAGGACCCCGCCATTTTTCACCTTAAGGACCAGGCCATTTTTAGCAAATCTGACATGTGTCACTATATGTAGTAATAAATTTAAAACGCTTTTACTTATCCAGGCCATTCTGAGATTGTTTTCTCGTCACATATTGTACTTCATGACAGTGGCAAAATTGAGTCAAAAAATGTCATTTTTATTTTTTATTAAAAAAATACCAAATTTGCCAAAAATTAGCAAATTTCCAAATTTCAATTTCTCTACTTTTATAATAGATAGTGATAACTCCAAAAATAGTTATTACTTTACATTCCCCATATGTCTACTTCATGTATGGATCATTGTGGGAATGCCATTTTAATTTTTGGAGACGAAGGCTTAGAAGTTTAGAAGCAAATCTTGAAATTTTTCAGGAAATTTCCAAAACCCACTTTTTAAGGACCAGTTCAGGTCTGAAGTCACTTTGTGAGGCATACATAATAAAACCACCCAAAATGACCCCATTCTAGAAACTACACCCCTCAAGGTATTCAAAACTCATTTTACAAACCTTGTTAACCCTTTAGGTGTTCCACAAGAATTAATAGAAAATGGAGATGAAATTGCAGATTTTCACTTTTTTGGCAGATTTTCAATTTTAATGATGTTTTCCAGTAACAAAGCAAGGGTTAATAGCCAAACTAAACTCAATATTTATTGCCCTGATTCTGTAGTTTGCAGAAACACCCCATATATGGTTGTAAACTGCTGTATGGCCAAACGGCAGGGCGCAGAAGGAAGGGAACGCCATATGGTTTTTGGAAGGCAGATTTTACTGGACTGGTTTTTAGACACCATGTCCCATTGGCTTGCTTTGTTACTGGAAAAATGGATTAAAATGGAAAATTTGCAAAAAAAATAGAGGTTTTGGGACCGTTTTTATTCTTTGCTATTTACATCGTTGATCTGACAGGTTAGATTGTATGCTATTTCTATAGAGAAGGTTGTTACGGATGCAACAATACCAAATATGACTACTTTTTGGGGGGTTTTGTTCCAGTTTTACATAATAAAGCATTTTTGAGAAAAATTATTTTTTTTGTGTCTCCACATTCTGAAAGCCATATTTATTTTTTATTTTTTGGGAGACTGTCTTATGTAGGGTATCATTTTTTGCGGGATGAGAGGACAGTTTGATTGGCACTATCTTGGGATCTTGGGGTGCATATGACATTTTGGCCACTTACTATAACACTTTTTGTGATGTAAGTGCCAAAAATGGCTTTTGACACTGTATTTATATATATATTTTTTTGCTGTGTTCACCTGAGGGGTTAGATCATGTGATATTTTTATAGAGCAGGTTTTTACGGATGCGGCGGTATATAATAGGTATACTTTTTTAAATTTATTTTACTTTAACACAACAGCATTTTAGAAAAAAAATAAATCATGTTTTAGTGTCGCCATAGTCTGAGAGCCATATGTTTTTTTTTGGGGGGCGATTGTGCTATGTAGAGGCTTATGTTTTGCAGGATGAGATGACAATTTGATTGGTACTATTTTGGGGGGCATATGCCTTTTTGAGCGCTTGGTATTACACTTTTTGTGATGTAAGGTGACAAAAAATGGCTTTTTTATACCATATACCATTTTTTTTGTTTTTTTATGGTGTTCACCTGAGGGGTTAGGTCATGTGATATTTTTATAGAGCAAGTTTTTACGGACGCGGCGAAACAAATATGAGTACTTTAAATTATATTTGCAATTTATATTTTTTCTAACTTAATACCACTCCATGAACATGTCTCAGTACACAGGGGAGGTATTATCCATTACTGAACGCATTCACTGTGTAAGTGTGTATACATAAATAGCTGTCAGTCGCTGATAGCTGCACACAGGGGAGGTGTTATCCGTGATTGATAGTATTCTATGTGTCAGTGTGTATACAGAGATAGCTGTCAGTGACTGATAGCTGTACACAGGGGAGGTGTTATCAGTGATTGATATCATTATCTGTGTAAGTGTGTATACAGAGATAGCTGTCAGTCACTGATAGTTGTACGCAGGGTAGGTGTTATCAGTGATTGATAGCATTCTATGTGTAAGTGTGTATACAGAGATAGCTGTCAGTGACTGATAGCTGTACACAGGGGAGGTGTTATTAGTGATTAATTGTATCATCTGTGTAAGTGTGTATACAGAGATAGCTGTCAGTCACTGATAGCTGTACACAGGGGAGGTGTTATCAGTGATTTATAGCATTCTCTGTGTCAGTGTGTATACATAAATAGCTGTCAGTCGCTGATAGCTGCACACAGGGGAGGTGTTATCCGTGACTGATAGCATTCTATGTGTCAGTGTGTATACAGAGATAGCTGTCAGTCACTGATAGCTGTACACAGGGGAGGTGTTATCAGTGATTGATAGTATTCTCTGTGTAAGTGTGTATACAGAGATAGCTGTCAGTCACTGATAGCTGTACACAGGGGAGGTGTTATTAGTGATTAATTGTATCATCTGTGTAAGTGTGTTTACAGAGATAGCTGTCAGTGACTGATAGCTGTACACAGGGGAGGTGTTATTAGTGATTAATTGTATCATCTGTGTAAGTTTATATACATAGATAGCTGTCAGTGACTGATAGCTGTACACAGGGGAGGTGTTATCAGTGATTAATTGTATCATCTGTGTAAGTGTGTATACAGAGATAGCTGTCAGTCACTGATAGCTGTACACAGGGGAGGTGTTATCAGTGATTGATAGCATTCTCTGTGTCAGTGTGTATACAGAGATAGCTGTCAGTCATTGATAGTTGTACATATGCGAGGTGTTATCAGTGATTGACAGCATTCTCTGTGTTTGTATACATAGCTGTCAGCCACTAAGACCTTCCCCACGAACCGTGAAATCAGGACTAGCAGAGCTATAAATGTATAAATTTACTGAATCTTGTCCCACAAAACTATATTTATTAATCAGCTCAGCTTCTCCTGCCCTATAACCCACTGCTTGCAGATTGCATGCATTTTGTGCTGACGGGTTCTATTAAACACCCAGTCCTTTTGTTCTCGAGTGAGTTAAGGGAGATGAGATATCTGGCAGCATCCTTCTTCTCTCTCCAATAAATAAATAGACCACCACCTGTATCTCAGTTAAGTCCACACCAGGATCTCCACGTACGGTAATCACAGTCTAATACAAAACGCAGACTCCTGAATCAAAATACCTCTCATTGTTGCATGTAGCCAAGTGAGCACTTTATTCCATACTCACAGACTCAGGTCCGATCACCTTCACATTTCTTTATTTATCCAATTCATCCTGAAAAATCCATAGTAGTAGAAAAGCATACACCACAAGGGATGTTGAGGTGCACCTCACTCCATCCTCCTCCCCTCCACGTGACATTTCGGGAGAACACTTATTATCCTTACTCTTGCATGAGGGAAGAGGCGTGCTCTCCCGAAACGTTGTGTAGAGGGGTGGAGGATGGAGTGAGGTGCATCTCAACATCCCTCGTTAAAAAGCTGAAGAAATGGATTTTAATTGTAAAATTTTTAATAGTGAGCACCTTCTATAAGCTACAGTATAATATCTTCTGTGTGTAGTATGTTATCGTCATAGATCTTACTGAGGTGTTTTAGTTTTACATCAATAACATTTAATTCCAAGTGAACAGTTCTATAACTTTATAATTCATTTTGGTAGTATTTTATTATGTGACTCTTAATCAGAAGCGCACTGAAGTAAAATGTAACAAATTTATTACAACTGGAGTATAAAAACACCAATCTTAGGGCTTAAAGTTAGTTGTCTCATTATTGACAATGGGGGCATATCGCTAGGATATGCCCCCAATGTCTTATAGGTGCGGGTCCCACCACTGAGACCCGCACCTATATCGAGAACAGGGCCCCGCAAGTGAAGGAGGGCGCACTGCGCATGCGCAGCCTCCCTCCATTCATTTTCTATGGGGCCGTCAAAAATGGCCGAGCGCTGGCTTGGCTATTTCCGTCGACCCCATAGAAATTAATGGGAGCGGGAGCTGTGCATGCGCAGTATGCTCCAATTCTCTTCTGTGGGGAGCCGGCTTGGTGGTGGCCGGACCGGAGTCCTCCAGCCACCATCTTGCAGGGTTCAGTTCTCGATATAAGTGCAGGTCCGCATTGTCCAGGATGAGACAACCCCTGTAAGCTGCTTTAACATACTATTATTTTGATTCTTTTGCCCCATTATAGGAGCAGAAGGAAAAAAATAACAGAGGTGTCAGGAACAGAGCCTAATTGATCCTATTGACTGTGATAGGATCCATTCAGGAGAAAAAATTTTTAGTGGTGAAAAAAATCCTGCCTTTTTTCTCTGCAATTTTTAACAAACTATAGCATGGAGCATCCAACGCAGATGTAAATGGAGCCTTATTTACACAAACTTATTTTTTGTACAACGGGCTGAACACATCATAGGAACTCCAATGAATTACTTGTAGTGTTGTTATTTACACCAGTGTTTTTCAGCTCGGACCCAGGATGCTGGAGTGGCTGCATGCATGCCCGACCGGCTGCTCCGTTCATTTTAGGGGGCTTCAGCGGGTTGGGGTCCCATCGGTAGCTAGGGATCCCTTATCTAATAGTTATCTCATATCTTGTGGATAGGGCTTAACTTAATATAACCGGAATACCCCTTACAGTACGAACAAATTATTAGTGTAGCTGAGTGTATTTAGTACAATACAGGTGCAGAAGAAACTTCGAAAATGGTAAAAAAAAGACTTTGTGGTTTCATTGAGATAGTTGATTAGGAAGGCAGTGATAAATGAAGTGGCCAGTAAGAGATATAGCAAGCGAGCTCCCTGAAACGCTAAGTAAGAGAACCATTTGTTATCTGCCTTGTTCCCATACTGAGTGTTTAACGTAATCCGAAGGCTGAGATCTAGTGCAGGTCCTAAAAGGAAGATTGTGTGGACCCTAATTTACTTCTCTAACCTCCAACTATCAGCTGTTAGGGCTCATTCAGACGCTGTATGTGTTTTGCAGTCCGCAAGACACGGATACCGGCCTGTGTGCATTCTGCAATTTGCAGACCGCACACGGCTGCCGCTCTCATTGAAAATGCCTTTTCTTATCCACAATTGCGGACAAGAATAGGACATGCTCTATATTTTTTGCGGTGCCACGGAACAGAACAACTGATGCGGAAAGCAAACGGTGTTCTGTCCGTATATTTTGCGGCCCCATTTAAATGAATGGGTCTGCACCCGTTCTGCAAAAATGCGGAACAAAACATACGGCCGTCTGAATGAGCCCTTATGCTGTGGAGGCTACATCTGGTTGCCCATATACTGCATGAACATCCTTCACTCTGGCACATAAAGGGGGAGCACCTACCTTCCTTTGTGAAATCCGTATGCCCTAATATATGGGTGTCTAGACAGAGTTGTCATTGTGAGACAACCTGTTTAGTTACATTTCATGATCAACACTGTTTGTACATTTCATAGTATACACAATAACAAGCAGGGCAAAAGAAATTTCTCATTATATTGTGCAGCCGTGTTGAAAATACTTCATTTTCAATGACACTATAGATGACATTTTGAAAATGTAGACACTATTCCCATAGAACAGATCACCTCTTTTGGGGATTGTTTACTATTTGTTCCATTTTATTCTTCTCATTTTTCCCATAAATATTTGATTTCAACAAGATTGCTAAAATCCAATGTAGAGAGATATATTGACTTATTGATATCATATCCAGTGCAGAGACAAATGCGAAATCCTTTTATACAAAAGTGACAATTGAATAAATAAAGAGTAAAAGACAGGGCTTGATAGTGGGCATGCACGTATCAGAATGTGAAGGTTTCCCTCTCAAAGCTGACTTCACTTGCCATTATTTTTTCTGTTATAGGAATGAGTCAGCATTCAATTATTTGGAAGCGATTCATATGACTCTTTTCATTCTTTCTTAATGTTCTTGAATATTGTTGTTTTGGGCATCAGTACTATACTAATTTTCCATTGTGTGTACATATGACTTTCTGTGAATATAAAATACAATTACAGCATACTGCCATTAACCATTTTATAACTATTTAGATATGTGCCTCTGTGTGGAAAGGGGGGGTACTATCTCTCCTTGGGGAGGAGACTTATAGGCCATACATGCTCCTCTGGAATTCTGGGAGGAAAGGGATGCAAATGAGCTCTTAACAAGCTCTGCCTCTAATGCCACCAGATGTAAGGCAACTATCCTATAGGTCAATGTTCAGCTATTTAAATAAGGCTACCTTACATCTGGTGGCATTATAAGCAGAGCTTGTTAAGAGCTCATTTGCATCCCTTTCCTCCCAGAGTTCCAGAGGAGCATGTATGGCCTATAAGTCTCCTCACGCTGATTAAGGTGTTCTCTCCCTAACCCTGAAAGGCCTCTCACCCAGTTAAGCTCGTTCACATCACAGTTTGTATTTTCCGTTTTCTGGCTCAGTTAAGGAGCAGGAGGACGCATTCTGTACATAACTGACACCAACGGAGCCTAAAGACCTCATAGACTTTAATGGGGTCTGTTTGGTGTCCTCTCGGAACATGATTTTTGAGCGAAGACAAAAGTACTGCATCGTGTCCGCTCAAAAGTAATGTTCTGAGAGGACACCAAACGGAGCCCATTAAAGTCTATGGGGTCTTTAGGCTCCGTTGGTGTCAGTTAGGTGTCAGTTATGTACAGCATCCGTCCTTTCCGTTCTCCTGCTCCTTAACAGAGCCGGAGAACGGAAAAGACAAACGGTGATGTGAACGAGCCCTAAGCCAGTACTCTCTGCTCTGCACTGATGAGGGGCAATCACCCCAAAACAACTGTCTGCAGATGAGGTGCTGGCTTATTTAATATCCAAGTCATGTCTCAAGGTTTATTTAAAGGGCTGAACACGGACTTATAGGATAGCTGCCTTACATCTGGTGGTATTAGAGGCAGAGCTTGTTAAGAGCTCATTTGTATCCCTTTCCTCTCAGTGTGGAAATGCGTGTGTCTAATCTGGAATTTTAGTAACTTAAATTGTACCTTCTATTAAAATGCCCCTAAAATGATTAACCTTAATTAATACTCTCTAACTGGACCCTAAGTGTGATTCCTACCAAATTGGAGTCTGTAGCTTCCCAGAGATATAGCCACATATTGCTTCAGTGCATCAAAAGAGCAAATCTTCAGCAGCCATTGTTGCTTGTGAGCAGAGCTTCTTGTCTGAGTCATACATTAAGGGAAGCTGAGCAGAGTTCAGTTCTTAGTTCCCAGGCTGCTGAGAGTAT